>BMAW01111600.1:182231-207935 GCA_019974015.1 Nephila pilipes
GACATTTGTTTTAAATTCTACTGGTCATTTATTTTAAATTCTACTGGTCATTTATTTTTTATAACTGATCATTTTAATTTAAAACTTCATTTGTGCGGAAAATGGGTACTCCAGTTAGTTTTGATATAAAATTTTTAAGGCTCCAGTCGACACGACAACAAGAAATCTCGAGCGTAATGTTAATGCTATGGAGTTTTGTACTTTTCTATTTCAGTACTTTTCTATTTCAATCTAAGGTATTGCTTTTAATTGCATGGAATGAAATGTATTCGAAAGAGCGAAAAAAAAAATGTTTCTGTGGTTTTCGAGTTTTTTAAAAAAAATGTGCAAGTTTTTTTTTAAATATTTTCATGAGCCTGAATCGCTTAATTAATGATGAATTACAGGCAGCGGAAACTCGACCTTCTGCTAAAAAACTAAAAATTAAGATGAATGAATTAGGAACTACTTTTTTAACTATCCTTTGGAATGACATTTCGACACGTACTGACAAAGTAAATCTATTCCACCAGAGTAAAAAACATAGATTTGTTGAAAGGTGTAAAATTATTAAAATCGTTAATGAATATATAGAAACCAAAAGAGACTCTTTTGACTGTTATGAGCTAAAACCCAAGGAAGAATAAAAGTGTTCACAAGAGTGTAAGACAACGCTGTGTCTGGGTAACTTTCCTTGAAGGAAAAAGAGACACAACGTTTGAAAACAGCCATAGCCAGATATTTAAAATAGATATCTTTTTACCAATATTCGACTCTCTGATTTTCAATATACTACAAACGCGAAGTAAAAATATATGAGGAGCTTTTTGAAATGATTGGATTTTTTGAAAATATTTCTAATTTGGATGAGACAGAAATTAAAATAACATGCGAAAAAATATCAAAATTTTACGATAAAGACATTAATAGAGAGGAACTGAACTTGGAATGTCAACATTTCAAGTCAAATATGATCATTGATGGCGAAAAACTAAGAAAAAGCAAAGAGAAGAAATGGAAAAAAGAAAGTTTAATAAAAAATATAATTCTACAAATGCAGATATTGTTGTATGAGAGGATTGGAATGGGATGAACATACTCTATAAATGCAAGTATAATGAAAGACTCTTCACAGTGTTTCCCTATATTGAAATAATTATGAAAATTTTCTTATCAATGATGATAACTAACACGAGTGGAGAGCGTTCATTTTCAAAACTCAAACTGGTCAAAAAAGAATTGAGAAATCGTCTGACTCGATCCCGTTTGAATAATTTAAGCTTGAAGAGTATTGAAAATGAAATATTATTAACAATTGATGTTGAAGACCTAATTAAGGAGTTTGCGAATTTAATTTGAAGAAAATAAATATTGACATAAACCTCATTTTACCATAGATTGCTTTTATTGCTGTACATCTCTATACACTCAATTAGATTAAAGGGTCGCAGGTGGGCCTATTTTTACATAAGGGCCCAGGGCCACAAGAAATCTTAAGACGTCCCTGCTCGTGGCTGGCGATTTTCGTCGAGTCGGTGGTTCGAGCCTTGATGCCTATAAAGACCCACCGTGTAACTGAGGCTGTTGCATGTTAAAAATGTCAGGATCTAAAGTCTTCCCTAGGGTGTGGTGTAGAAGTCAGGAGAGAGGGTTCCAGCTTAGGTTTTGTTCTCGTCATTTGACCGAGGTTCAAAAATACGAGGTCCATCGCCAATAGCCCTCGTGTTACTTCAGTGCGATGTTAACAAAATCAAACCAAACTAGCCCCACCCATTGATCATTGAAACGCTAAAGAAAATTCATAAATTAAATTCGGACAACATTCAGGTATTTTTTTATTAGATTCCATCTCATCTGGGTATCTTCGGCAATGAGACTGTAGATAAAGCCACTAAATCTGCAACCGGCGCAGTTTTTTCCACCATTCCATATTGTGATGTTTTAAAATACAAGGGATGTTTAAATGAAAAGGTACGAAACGACACTGTAGGTATAAATGATGACTTTATTCAAAGTATACACTTTAGGCCTGAGCACAACGATCCCATTGATTAACGAACCGAAGGATTTCTTGTTCCCAGAATTCCTGTGGCCATTATAATATCTAATCCTTCACAGCGTCCTTGAGTTCATCGTCAGGGTTGAAGCGCTTCCCTTTCAGATGTTTTCCCAGGAGCCCAAAAACATGGAAATCTCAGGTCGATATGTCCGGGCTGTAGGGTGGATGGTCAAGCTGCTCCGACTTGAATTTGACCAGTTCCACGTGTGTGACCCTGGAGGCGTTTGGACGCATGTTATCATGGTGCAGAACCACACCCTCTGTGAGCAGCCCCGATCTTTAGTTCTTAATGGACATGCTTAGGCTTTGGAGTATCTCACAGTACACATCGGAGTTAATAGTTTTTATGTGGTCGAGGAATTCAACAAGTAGCGGACCTTAAACGTCGAAAAAGAAAGTGAGCAACATCTTACTTACAGAACCCACGGCTTTGAACTTTTTTGGGGGAGGCGACGACACATGGTTCCACTGCATGTTGTACCACTTTGTCTCTGGCTCGTAGTGATGGCACCAGCTCTCATCATCTGTGACAAACCGTTCCAGGAAAGTGGGGTCTTCATGATACCGAAACATATGTTAAAGTGCTAGCCCCATACACAGTTCCTTTTATTGGTCAGTGAGCTTTTCCGGAACCCACTTTGCACACACCTTCTGATAACGCAACCTGTCGTAACCAATTGTCCGCACGATTCCGACGCTGACATCCACCTTCACCACCAACATGTGACACACCGATCACTTCTCACTCGGTCGCCCACCTTGTCGATAAGATCGGCCATGATGACTGTGTTTGCTCGGCCTGGTTTCAGATCATACCTAACTCTCATGGTCTGTATTGCGAAACTTGAAGTGTGAAGGCGCCAGAGAGCCGGCGCCATAGGAATAGAAAAAACACTTTCTTGTTTCGGTTGGAAGTAGTCGAAAGGCTGTTGTAAAATGATGCTTTAGGATGAAAGTTTTGTATAGAATGTAAATTCTGATAAGTGTTATGTGTGTACGTGATTTATTAAAATATGAAAAAGACATACATCTCGTCATTATTCGAAGTTTTGGATTTGCTTCGTCGATACAAATGAAATAGTAAAATATTTCGTGCATCGGTCGCCAACATATGAACCGAAAAAGATTCAATTGGAACTGACCGAACCACAATTTTGAAGACTTTAGAATGTCGAATGGTGGGGTGAGTCAAAATTTCGTTTTTGTAAAAATTGTTGTTTAACAAGTCGTATCGATTTTCTTATTTCGTTTTTGAAAAATGTTGTTGTTGAGTAAATTGTTTTAGTTTTGCATTGTTCAGAATTTGATTGCGATAGTTATTTGATTTGTATAGTTGAAGTAAAGTTTGAATCGCAGTATTTATTTGTTGAAGGTTTAATTGATTTAAAGAAGTTTGAGCTGTATATTTAATATGAAGTTCTTAGAAATTGTTGTTCGGAATTGTTGTTAACTTGTATAGCTACGTTGTATTGTTAGAATAATGGCTGAGAAAAGGGATTTAGAAAGGTTTAAAAAACAGCACACCACTCATAGGGGACAGGTGTTTGCCAGAACCTGATGTTGAAATTGATGAACTGGAAGGAAGCTACAAACGAAAGACGAACAGCTCAAATCCATAGATAATAAGATTGAAAATGTTTTAGATATCGCGGATATAGAATCGGAAATTGAAAAAATAGATGAGTAAAATGAAATCATTGCTTTTATCTCGGTTAAACTTAAAAATAAAATTAAATTGCTACAATCCGTAACTGAACAGGAAACTAGTAATGTGCGTCAAAACCTAGAAAACAAAGGTAAATCAAATACAAACGCAAAATTACCAAAATTGAAAATTCAAACATATTATGGAGACCCGTCAGAGTACTTAAACTTTTGGAATCAATTTGAAAATGCAGTTGACAAAACCCTCTCATTTTCAGATAGTGAAAAATTTTCGTATTTGCTCAGTTATCTCGGAAGAAGCTCTTTCTTGTATAAAAGGTTTCGCGATTACTGAAGATAATCATAAATCAGTTTTAAATTATTGCAGGACTCGTTTGCCAGAATGACATGTTAATTAATGCCCATTTGCCAAAATTGTTAAATATAAACCTCTTAAAAAATTCTAGTAAATTATAAGAGTTAAGAAATTTATATTTTAAATGTTAAACGCAAATTCGTTCTTTAAATAGTTTAGGTGTGAAATCAGATACTTATAGTGTTATGCTTAGTGCAATTATTTTAAAATTATTCCCTAGTGACTTTGAGTTAGAATATAGCAAAACTCAGATTTCTGGTACTAATTACAATCTGGAAGAATTGATGACTTTTTTTACATAACGCTATCAGCGCGTGAGAGGGAGTTTTTCGCATCGAATCGCATTCCTTTCCCCCGCCTCGGAATTCAAATTTTCGAAATAAATTTGAATTAAATGAATCGAAAAAAACCAATCGAAATAAATTTGTCCCATCAGTCAGTGAAATGTTAACTAATGCATCTGACAGCAGATGTTTAATTTTCTGTCAATTACGTCCGTCTCATCTGTGCGAAAATTCAAAAACTTTTAAAAAGAGAGAAAAAAACTGTTGCGCGAAAAGAGATGTTTATTATGTTGTAAATTAAATTTTGTCAAAAAATGCAAAGGAATTGCCTGTTTTTTCTGTAATGGCAGACACGCTCGAGCCATTTGTTTCAAATTAGAAAATTCTAAAACTCAGAAAAGGGTAAATGATTCGAAGAAAAAGTGTAATGATGTCGTAACCACTACCGCTAATTATAGGGTTAATAATAAAAAAAGGGGGGGAGGGAATTTTATTGCAATGTGTGAGAGTAGAAATAATTTTTACTAAATTCTCGGCTTGTATATTTTCATTGTTTGACAACGGTAGTGAACGAACATCATTAGTCAAAAAAAAAAAAAAAAAAAGAATTTCTGTGAAGTTGGGATTAAAAATTATAGGATCGGAAAGATTGAATATTTATTCATTTGGAGCTAAGAGTCCTAGGTTGTATGTTTGTAGCAAAGTATAGATGAAACTGCGAAATATTTTGGACGGAAGGGAAGTGGTTGTAGAGGCATTGGAAACAGACGAAATATCGAGAACGTCGATTCGAGTTCCAGATCGGGATATATGTGCTGAAATGGAGTATAGGGGATCAGCTTTAACATTTGATTTTAAGATGTTTAGCGATTGTCAGATTTCGTTGTTAGTGGGAGCAGATTATTACTGGGATTTGATAAACGGGTTCCAACGGTGGAATTCTTCATTGGTAGCTGTAGATGGTCGCTACAAGATAGATGTGATGAACTGACTGATTCTACGTTGGTTAATTTCGTTCTGAGTGAAAGGGAGTCGGTCTCCACTGAAATGAGATCCTTTTGGGAGTTGGAAAGTTCAGGGATTAGAGGTGACGAAATAGACTCAGATATGGAAGACAAGGAAGGCTTTAGGGAAATTAATAAATCGGTTCAAGTAGAGGAAAATAGATATTGTGTTAAGTTGCCATGGAAAGAAGGCATGCAAGAAAAGTTAGGAAATAATAGGGAAGTTGCATTGAGACGTTTTTAGGGTTTAGTTGAGAGGTTTAAAATAGAACACGTGTTGTATAAAGAGTATCGAGAGGTTTTTGATGTTTACCTTGAAGAAGGGATAGTTGAGTTTTGTATGACAGAAAGGTTGGCTGATGAAACCTCATTTTACTTGCCCCACCATGTTGTCGTTCGAGAATACAAAGTCAGCAGTCGTCTTAGAATCGTGTTCAATGGAGCGGCTCACGAAGGACAATATTCACTGAATGATTATCTAAAAATTTGAATTAATTTGTACCTTAATTTATTTGAACTTCTGATTAAATTTCGTGAAAATGCCAATGCATACATAGCCGACATACGGCAAGCATTTCTGCAAATTTCAATAGATACAAAAGACACAAGATTCCCCAGATTTTTTTGGTTAGAAACTTTAAATTAGAATAAGATTATTATATTTTACTCGTGTTTTGTTCGGACTAACTCGGAGTCCTTACCTGTTCGCAGCAATATTGAAATTTCATTTCGAATAGTACAGATGACTTGTACCCTGAAACTTGTGCATGGATTGGAGATTCAAATCTGCGACTTTTCATTTATTAAAGGAAGATTGCTTCACCTCGAACGTAGGTTTATTCACAAAGAGTGCACTATTTCTTAGAATTCGGAAATTAAATGTATTTTTGAAAAATTTACAAATTCATATACGTACATCAAAGACTAACTTTCGACGAAATCGTCTTCCCATCTCAATGCATTTTAAAACCGAGGAATGAGCTTTCTCATACCTTCATCAAAATCAGCCTCCCCTTATCTTGTACCCTATATGTATAGTGATCTTTTTCTTTCCTGTGGGTTTTACTGTCTTAAGTAAATTCGGGTGGCGCAGCCCCGGTATACCCTACCGACTCTTCTCTATTTTCGACCCTCCTTCTTGTCAACTACTTTTTTTTTTTTTTTTTCAATTTTTCCTCGTCCGGACCACAGTTAAATCTTGTTTCGCGCAGCATAGCCACATCTGGCTCTTGCGCCCAAAATCATCATATCCACTCACTCACTCCCGTCATCTTTTGGGCCTCTTGTTTGGCGGCACTCGAGACCATACTGATGATTTGAAGTTTAGTTTTTATTAACGTCACACTAGAAGCAACACGAGTGCTATTGGCGACTTACCTCGTAATTTTGAACCTCGGTCAAGTGACGAGGGCGACACTTGAGCTGCCCTTCTCTTCTAACTTCCACACCACGCCAAGAGAATTTAAGCTATACGAGTACTCATTCTAAACCAAAGAATTTGACCTGTTCATATAATTTAGTTGAAAATATTAATCTTTGAGCATCAGAATATCAGTAGTCTTACTTTCTGGACAACTCTCGCATAAGAATTCGCACGAGCCAAGTAAAATGTTTACATTTCAAATACAATAGATTTAGAACAGTTATTTCATTTTAATAGACATGTTTTTCAACCAAAGTATTAAATAAACTTAAAATACATTTCTACATTTAAATAATTATTTCATTTTAATACACATATTAATTAATCTTGTAACAAAATAAACGTAATTCAGAATTAGAAGATGAAGTAGCATGTAAAAAGTTTATCAAATGGACAACGGTGATAAATCGGATAAAATAATTCACTTAAGAATAAAGTTTGTTGAGTGAAACTTTTCAGTGAAACTGATGCAATTAGACTACTTTTACTAGCAGTCCACGTTAATATTTCCAGTATATCGTCAATCTTTGATTATCAATAAAAAAAAAATTCTGAATGTTCGTCAATGAACGATTCATTAAATTTCACGAGTTTTTGGTACACATCTGAAGTAAATCGAGCATTTCATTTGATAAAAGTTAGTTAACTCTTTTGAATTGTTTTAGAATTTGAAATCGACAGGATTTCTACTACATTTTAATATTTTCTTGAACTCTCAATCCGATTCAGTTATGCAAACACTTATAGGATGTTAAAACAGAAATATTTACATTCATTTATGTGCAGACTTTCAGTAATAACAGATTTTATTTCCCTGAATGAATCAGTTTCCATCATTGAAATGTAAAATTCGATTTCAAATAGTCATTTATCAATGCTTTTAACAGATTGCTATATTCATTTTTCTTCATACTTATAAAGCATCGAAATAAGCATTATTTCTTGCATAATAAGTTCTTTTATAAACCAATTACATTTTTAATACGCAAAGATTTACTTTCGTTTTCAATAAATTTTCCTATTCAAAAGTGCATCTTTATCCTATTATTCTTTCCTATCGATCACGATTTTTGTGACTTCAGATAGTAGATATAGTTAGACTTAATTAAATTTAGGTTGCGTTATGTAGAAAAAAAGAAATTGAGATTTCTTATTCACAAGTTGCGGATCATTATGGAATTTTATTTTTCTCCCAATTTCAGATGCACGTCAACGTGCTTAGGAAGCTACAAGCAGAGTGGTTCAAATTACGACGTTTTTTTTTTCAATGGTCACAGTTCGTTTTACAGTTTAAGTATGATCACAATTTAACCAAAAATATTAATACACAAAATACAGAAATATAAATAAAGTTAAAAAATTAATAAATATTGTTTTAAATTATATTGTGTATCAGTAATATATTATAATGCTATTTTTAAATTATAATTAATAATAAGGATTACTTATTTAACCTAACAACAAGCCACATGTTTGGCTGACTTGTGCAGCCATCTAGTGAGGAAAATTTCAACTAAAATTGTCCTTTATACTATCATTCCAAGATTTCTTTAGAGGAGGAAATTAACTTCTAGCTTACGAATTCGAACCGAAATTCAATTGGATTATTAATCTCAACAACACGATATAATAAGAAATAAGCGATATTTTACACTTAATAAATTGAAGGGGGGAAATTCGCAGTTCATCGACGATATTCTTGTAATTTTATTTTCTTTTTGTAAATCATATTGCTAACATTTTAGATTCCAGTAAAATGGTATTATCTCAAGTAATTACCAAAATGGAGTTTTCTTAAATAAAATGGTTCATTATCGAAAACAAAGTTTGTTTATTCACAACTATGAATAAGAAATTTGTCTTGAATCTTTCTAATCTCATTTTCAGTGCTTCTTTTGGATCCTGTTGATTCACCGGAATAATTACCGCTGTCTCTTGTTGAGCTATAACTTATTTCATCTGTATTCACATTATCACAACGACTTGCATTTAGAATTCCTCTTTGAACCTTCAACGAATTTGTTTTTGAAACTTCTGTAGCGGGAATCTCGCATTTTAATCGTTTAACTGTTGGAAAGTCGAATCTCCCTTTCATTGATCTGAAATCCTCCAAGATGGGGTTTTTCTTTTATGATACATCGTGCAACTCAAAAAGAGGAAATGATTGTTCATCGCGACTAGAATGAATGTAGAAATGAATCGATAGTTCCCTTTGCTTCTCATATTTTTGGTGACAGTAAAAACATTCCATAGACTCGTGTTGGGTGTTAAGACATCACATTTTATTTTTTAAAAGATTTTTTAAGGGAAGTTATCTGTTAATTCCGGCTCGGAGATAAGTATTCAAAAACGCTGCGTGGACAGCAAATTAAAAATAGCAATTTAATTTTGAATTATTTCAGTTACTTTGGAATATCACGCCCTTCAAAGGACTTGAACAAACAATAAATTGAATTTTATACTATTTTGATTAGATAGCAAAAAAATAGGACTGTAAAATATTGATTAATTGGTTTATGAGGAATATATACAGCAAAAGCTATATATTATCCCACTAAATAACATTCATGAAAAACAAAACAAAAAGGTAACTAGTAAGATGCCATAGTCAATATGAACTATTGATTTATAAAATATTGCTGTTACCCAAAATTAATTACCATTTATTTTATAAATACGTACAATCTAACCAGCAAATATAAAACTACACTTTGACAATACCCTAAGCAATATTTTTATAGGTTGCTAACATTGTAGGATCATATAATTCGCAGTAGCATAACAATCCAATTTTAGTTCGTACCTTGAAGACAGTAAGCTTAGTGGTCATACTTACAAACTCATGGCCAGCCGTTCTTTCCGTCGAGTCGTGGCCCTCAGGGGCTTACCTACTTCAGGTAAGTACGGGCTTCACGAACCCGAGGGACCTGAGGGACCTATTCCTTTCCCCTGGGGTTTACTGTCTTTGGTAAACACGGGTGACGCGCCCCCGGGATGCCCTAGCGATCCTTCTCTTATTTTCGACCCTCTTTCTTGTCAAATTGGCATCTATTTTTCCCTTTCTTTCTCTCAGGGGCTCATCTTTGGGTGAGTACGGGAGGCCACGAACCCGAGATACCCGAATGGAAAAAAAACACCTGAAAAGAAAGAAAGACAAAAAAAAATCTATGTTTGGTTATATATTTATTTGCAGATTTCCAGTGTAGTTCTTTTTATTTCTGTTTGGGGTTGATTTTGCGGTTATTTTGCGTTCGTTACTTTTTGTTCTTTACTTTCTGTTTTTTCTTTTGTATTTATTTAGTTGGGAACTTAATAATGAAAATTTTATTTTGTAATTTCAACGTTAGATCAAGGTTTTCTATCTTGATCTGGCCCGCATGTTTGCCGTGTGCGGCGACCCGTGCCGGGGGAAAGTGGAGTCTGGGGATCCTGTTGCGTTCCCTTTGGCCCATGCTTCTCCGTAGACGGGGGGCAGCAGTGAGCCCGCTCCTGTCAATCGGCTGGTGATCGCTTCTGAGGGGTTCTTTTCGAACCCCAACGACGTTTGCTATCGGGTTAGTATTGCAGTTAGGGGTGCCTCGGGTGAACCGACAGATCCACACCGAGAAGCTGTAATACTATACTCCAGTGCCACCTCTGGGGTAAGTGCCGTGCCTGGCAATTGCCAGATGACCGACGGGCTGCCTCCCCTTGTTGGACTCCTATGGTGGGTGGAGGCGTGCTGGAGTGAACCTAAAAAACCCTCTATGGATCCAAAAACTTCTTTGTGCCCTGATGGAGGCCTTGATCCATCAAACCCTTCTACCTCCACGGAGGTAGCAACAAATGTGTCATCGAAAATTGTTCATCCAAGTAATTTAAGGTTTTTTGTAATTAAAAGAGAACAGGATACCTTTGCTACCATATCGCCCTTTTTAATCCAAAAAGGGATACAAGGTATGCTAGGAACTGTGAAAGATGTAAAAAAACTGCGTTCTGGAGATCTTCTGATTGAGGTCAATACTGCCAAACAAGCAGAGCTTGTTTTGGCCATGAAGGCATTAGGACCATACCCTGTTTCCACCTCACCACATAACAATCTCAATTTCTCACGTGGCGTCGTTTCTTCTGCGGACTTGGCTAATGTGTCGGAGGAGGAGGAGATCTTAGAAAATTTGCAGGACCAATTAGTTTGTGGTGTTCGGAGGATAACGATTAGGCGAGATGGTAAGGTGCTTAATACTAAGCACCTCATCTTGACCTTTTCGACTCCTACCCTGCCACAGACTATTCAGGCCGCATATCTGAGACTCCCCGTCCGACCATACATTCCGAACCCTCTTAGGTGCTTTAATTGTCAGAGTTTTGGACATTCTAAGATTGCATGCAGGGGACAATTGACGTGCGCTCGCTGCACAGCAACAGGACACGAAAGTGCTTCCTGTACAGCTGCAGAGAAGTGCGTCAATTGTCAGGGTAACCACCCTGCATATTCTCGCTCTTGCCCTAAATGGGCAGAGGAGAAGGAAATTGCAACTGTCAAGACGCTGCAAAATGTACCATACCCTGAGGCTCGACGTATAGTCGCTTCCCGTACCCTTGAACAGGGAAAAAGTTATTCTACAGCCACGCAGATCACTAAAATTTCGAAATCAACTTAATTTCCAGAACCAGTGCCTACGATACAACCTACTCCATCTCCCTCGACATCTAACAAAAAAATTAATATATTAAAGAACCCTCCCTCTGCTAAGGCGCAGCAGACCAAGCCTTTGGCTAGGTCCAAGGCCTTGCAGAGACTAAAATTAAAAAATTCTGCGAAGAACAGCGTTCCTCGCAAAAAAAGTAGAGTCTTTGACTCTACTGAAGGTGATACGGTGGATCTCCACCCATCACCGGAAGATTATGATACCGTGGGGGTCCTAGAACCCGGACCCTCTACTTCAAGTGCGAACATTTAATGGCCTTTGTTTCCTGGAACTGCCGCGGTTTTTCGACCCAGACTAGAGGATCTCAAATCCATTATATCTACACACCAACCTGTCTGTGTTGCTCTTCAGGAAACTTTTTTGAAGAGTGATATGACAATCCGAGTGCGTGGATATAATTGTGTACGACGGGATGTTGATGTAGCAGCATCTTCTTCGGGAGGTGTTTGCATCCTGGCATCCCAGAACTGTCCTCATAACGTCGTTACACTGACCACATCGTTGCAGGCTGTGGCTGTGCGAATTCATACTCGCACATTAATCACAGTCTGCTGCATTTATCTGCCACCTAACAATGTTGTGTCACAAATGGATTTAGACCAACTAGTCGATCAGTTACCAGCTCCCTTCCTTCTGCTTGGTGATTTTAATGGACACAGCCCTCAGTGGGGGTATGATGGTACAAATTCTCGCGGTCGGCAGATCGAGCGATTGATCTCTGATCACAGTCTCTGTCTGCTGAACACCGACGAGAAGACGTATTTCCATGCTCCCACTAGGACTTTTCATTCCCTTGATCTAGCCATTTGTTCACCGACACTGTTACCGTCGCTGAATTTAGAGGTTCTAAATGATCTCTATAATAGTGATCATTTCCCTCTCCTGATCTCCCAGGTTCATGGTAGTAGGGTGCGTTTACGTCCCCCCACTTACCGCTTCAACCGGGCAGATTTGGATTTATTCACACGGTTAGCGGTTATTACCGGTACAATGGTTCAAGATCAGGATATTAATAGCTCTGTCCAAAATGTCACTACCTCTATCGTGGACGCTGCTGATGCAGCGATACCGAAGAGTGGAACATCACAGAGGAAGATGAGTAAACCATGGTGGAATAAGGAATGTCAATCCTCCTACCGGGAACAAAGGAAATTGTGGGGTATCTTCAGACGATATCCCACAACCGAAAATCTCATAGCCTTTAAAAGGGCAAGGGCAATTGCTCGCAGAGTAAGGCGACATAGTCAGAGGGAATCTTGGATCAGGTATGTCTCTTCCATCACATCGTCTACCACAAGTCAACAGTTATGGAGAAAGGTAAAAGCTGCAAACTCCCTGTATCGAGAATTTACCATCCCGATACTGGAAACTGCAAATGCTGTGCATTCTTCACCTGTCGAAGTGGCCAATGTCATTGGCCACTCTTTTGCTAGTGTCTCAAGCTCCGATTCATATAGCGCTACATTTTTAGCGACTAAGAATCGTTCTGAGCAGACACCTATCAACTTCAGGTGTCGGCAACCACTCCCTTATAACTGTGACTTTGACATGTGGGAATTGAGGAAGGCTCTGTCATTATCTAACAATACCAGTCCAGGCTCTGATGGTATAACATACGATATGCTTCGCCACTTGAGCGAGGATTCACTTGTCAGTCTCCTTTACCTATTCAACCGAATATGGAGGGAGCATGTGTTTCCTAGCCAGTGGCAGGAAGCAATCGTTATTCCCATTCTGAAGCCTGGTAAGGATCCAAAGAACCCTCTCCACTATAGGCCTATCGCTCTGACGAGTTGCCTCTGTAAGACCCTGGAACGTATGGTCAATGCCCGTCTCGTATATCAATTGGAAAAGAATCAATGCATTCCTCCGTTTCAGAGTGGCTTCCGTAAAGGAAGATCCACAGTAGATAACATCCTTCTACTCGAAAGTCAGATTCGTTCTGCTTTCGTACGGAGGAATCATTTGGTTTCTATTTTCTTTGATATCGAAAAGGCATATGACCGTGCGTGGCACTATGGGATACTGCGCACTTTACACGGTTATGGTTTGAGAGGCAATTTGCCTCTTTTTATACAAATGTTTTTATCCTTTAGATCCTTTAAAGTTCGTGTGGGTAATGTTTTACCATCTTCTTTTACTCAATTTGAAGGAGTTCCTCAGGGAAGTATTTTAAGTCCGACTCTTTTCATCTGTCACCTGTCACCAATTCTTTTAAAACTTCAGCCATCTGTTCACGGATCATTGTATGTCGACGATCTGCAGATTTCCTGCGAAGGATCGTCCATGCATCTAATCGAGCGGCGACTCCAGAATGCAGTTAATAACTTGGTTACTTGGTGTGACGCAAATGGGCATATTATTTCTCCCAGTAAGAGTAGTTGCGTGCATTTTTGTAGGAAACGGGGCCTCCATCCCGATCCTGACATTCGCATCCGTAATACGTCTATTCCGGTCGTCCCTGACGTCCGCTTCCTCGGAGTAATTTTCGACCGCAAACTCACTTTCTTTCCGCACATTTTACATCTGCGGAAGAAGTGTGAGAAATCCCTCAACATCTTGAAGGTGTTATCCAACACCTCTTGGGGAGCGGATCGAATTTCTTTACTCCGAGTGTATCAGTTGGTGATTCTGTCTCGGATCGACTACGGATGTATCGTTTACGGATCTGCTTGCAAAACTACCTTGCGGAAACTTGACCCAGTCCACCATAATGCTCTGAGAATCTGCTGTGATGCGTTTCGAACGTCACCTGTGCAGAGCCTCTATGTCATTTGTAACCAGCTGCCTTTGGCTTCGCGACGCCTGAAACTGTCGCTCTATTATCATTACAAAATGTCATCTCTCCCATCTCACCCATTAAAGACCATTTCTATCAGCCCGTCATTAATCAGATTGTACAGTGCTCGTCCTTCTTTCATCCGTCCTTTTTCTGAAAGGGTGAAAGACATCATCGGGAACTCAGCCTACATGACTTGGGTATTCAACAAAGAAATTTTATTAAATTTCCACCTTTGAATGTTCCAAGGTTTACTTTCCATAACCCTTTTGCTTTATTCAGCAAATCCAACACATGTTCCATTGCTCTCCAGAGAATCTTTGCCTTCCATCGCTGCCAGTATGAGGATTTTATTTCTATATACACGGATGGATCGAAAGGAACTGGATACGTCGGCTGTGGTGTCGTTTCAAATGACATCAGGCACAGTTACCGGCTCGACTCTTCCTGCAGTGTCTACACTGCCGAAGCAGTCGCCATCTACTGTGCCCTGAAATTAGCTGAGACATCCAGTTCTCGAAAGTTCGTTGTATATACTGACAGCAGGAGCGTCCTGGAAACATTGGTTAATATTAACGATCTGTCACCCTATTGTGATGGAGATTGCAGACAGGATTTGTTGTCTTTATAACAAGGGTTATATTATTAAATTTTGTTGGGTACCTAGTCATGTAGGTATTTTAGGAAATGAACAAGCGGACTCGGCTGCACGTTCGGCAACGAATCCTCTGCAGCTCGCAGTCCCATTTGAGGACATTCGACGTCATATTTTAATGCTCATTCAGCAGACTTGGCAGGAATCGTGGAATCTACAAATTAACAACAAATTACACTCGGTGAAGCCGATCATTGGAGAATGGCCTGTTTTTCCAATGCGAAGAGCCGATGTCAGGCTGACTCGCCTGCGCATTGGACATACTCGTTTTACTCACAAACATCTTTTGTTTAGAGAAGATGCTCCCGAGTGTCCTTCCTGTCATGTCCCTTACTCTATTCATCACATTTTAATTGACTGTCCGGTGTTTGATCATCATCGCCGGAATTTTTTTCATTCATCTGTTTTAAATCTATCTGACTTGGTGGGGGAAAAACCCCACCATAATTTATTTGCCTTTTTACGTCATATTGGCCTTTTACACCATATTTGAAATTTTACCTTTTTATCCTGTTTTCCTCAATGCATAAAATTTTTGTGATTTTAAAATATTTTTGAATTGATTTTAACGAATGTTTGGCGCAGCATGGCCTACTTTGGCTCTTGCGCCATTAAACCCTACAGTCACTCACTCACTCCGTCGAGTCGTGAGTTCGAGCTCAGATGCCACTAAAGATCCGCCATGTAGTGAAGCTGATGCACGTTAAACCTGTCGAAGTCCCAAGTCCTCCTAGTGGCATGGTGTGGCTGTTTGGAGAGGGATGTATCAACTTAAGTGCCGTCCTCGTCATCTAAGAACGTAATTTTGAACGAAGTTGAAAATTACGATATTTATTTCGCTTATTATCTATGCTAATTCGGCTTATATATCGAGTTTTTCGGTGCCATTTTGTTTTCCACTATTGAGGCGTGGGTTAAAGTAGGATAATACTTGTTCCGAAAATGCCATCATCCCACGTGGTTTGATGATATCTTAAAACTCTTCCTGTATTAAAATTTAATGTTCAGTTACTTAGTAAATTGGAACCGAAAAAAGATCAAATTAAATGTGTTTATATGTTTTTGGAGCTATAGACAAATTCAATCGCAGATGCAGAAATGATGGTCCTGTAGTATTCCGTTTCACGTTTCAGCGAAAGTCCCATACTCTTATAAACATCCTTTATCAAGAGCTGTAGTAGCTTAATGAATGAAAAAATTGCAACCTTGCGATCTCGTAAGCGATTAGTCTAGTTCCGTCCTTTTATAAGCGATCTTGGACAGGGACTACTAATGCACATTAAATTTGGCCGGACTAAATGTTCTCATTTTGGCGCAGTGCGCATGTGGAGAGTGGATGCCATTTTAGGTGTTGAATTCGTCAAATGAACGTGGCTCATAATTAAGGAGGAGTTTGAACAAGTTCTACTTTGTAAACTGTACCATAAGCCATAATTAGAAAGAATTACCCTCAGTTTTTCCGGTTTAATGGTTATTGGGAATCGTCAAAATTCTACTAAACTCTGACACATTTAATGGAATTTTTTGTATTGTATAGGTATAGGGCATTACATTAAAATTTATAGTTCATAGAACATTTCTTATTCATCAGTTTTATTTTAAAATACTTTGTATTTAGCATGACTGAGAAAGGTTGCCATATTGTGTGTTTTAAAAGCACTTATTGCCCATACAATTTTGTCCTTTCAACGAATCAATGAATTTTGATTGGTTTGTTTTATACCATAAAACCAACCAACATTAATGCAAACAAAGATCATATTTCGGTGTCTGACTCTATCTCTCTTTTGAAAATTAATCTTTGAGAAATATGTTGATCTTTCCTCATCCTTCAGTATCGTATATATTCTGCATGAAAAATATTTAAAAAATTCATTGTGATTTCTAATAAATGTAATCTCGAATAATGTTTTTCAAGATTAGCAATTTAACTGTTGGGGATCCAAATCCTAATGTTGACATGGTGGGGAAATTTGGAGAGTAGGATGTATCAATTTAAATGCTGCCGTAGGTACTTTAACGCTGTTCTGAATCTTGATTGATTGATCGATCATTAAAGTCGCACTTTGAAGCAACACGAGAATATTTGATGATGGGCCTCAATAAAGTGACGAGGACGTCTGAATTGGAACCTTTCTTTCGAAAATTGTACCCTGTATTGACGTGAGGAAATGAAACCTCAACAGATTTAATGAGAATTAGCCCCATTTGTGGGCAACTTTAGGGGCATCAGGATTCGAACCCACGACACAATGGTAGCAACGCCGGTCACGAGTTCGTGACTCTGATCACTAGGCTACCATGGCCATTGATAACTATAATCATTCAATCAAAATAGTGTTCCCTGCAAACAAAACGAATAAAAAGGAAACGAAGATACCTTTTTTCTTTCTACATAGTTATATAACTGGAATTAAAATCAAGATTAAGTATAAATTATATTTGCATTTAGATGATACGTTGCTGGCTATTCGTTACGTATGTCGTAGTTTTAGAACGACGGGCGAATGACGAGAATGACATCAGAGCTAGTAATCTCTTTCCTAATTTCCACATCATGCGATGCCAAATTCCGTTTAAAGTTCAAGTACATCCATTATTCCACAGAGTGGAATCAGGAGCCAATCATCAGTTCGATTAGAGCATCGACGATTCTGAGGAAATGAAATCCAATCAAGAATTAAGTTTTGAGTAAACGTTGCATTAGAACAGGTCTGTCCAACCCAAAAGATTTTGCGGGTCAGTTCGGAAACTCATTTTAATCCGACACTGTGTGTGTTCACGCGTGCTATTGGTGAATTCGATGCCGATTCAAATTCTCATGTTAAAAACTGCTACAACTTTCAATTTTCGAGTCGTGGGAAGCGACTAATCTTCCCGAACCTCATTAGAGAAATCAAGAACATTCTGCCATAAATTAAGGGTAATATAACATGTTATTGAATTAAATATATTTACACGATGTACAATTTTAATAAAAAAAAATGTTCTGCAATCGTAATATAACGATGGCTCTAAATTATTAGCTATCAAAGGACACCAAGTAGTCAGTCTGTCTGGAATAATAAGCTTCTGCGTCAAATATATTAGGCTTGCTGTAGACAGACTGGCTGCTGCTGTGTCGCATGTTCCACGTGTCTCTTACCCACATCACTAGACGTCGTAATGCGGGTGTGCATTACTACGTCTAGTAATACACACGCGCTCATCATTAAGTTTGCTGGTTAGTTATACATTGTGGATCACCCAATCGCTCCAGATGGCCCGTGCGTTTTTTAAAACGAGCTTTGTTATTTTTTCTGAACGAGATTAAAAAAAATTGTGATAAAAGTTGCATCAGGTAGGGAGATATTCCTAATAGGGTATGATACGAACGACTTATGTTGGAATTTTCTTTTGTGCTTTTATGTAAAATAAAAGTTTAAATCTTTATTTAGATGATCCAGCTCCGCGGGCCGCAGGGTGATACTTGGCGAGCTACATGTGACCCGCGGGTTGTTCAGGCCTGCACTAGAACAACATGGTAATCAGAGACGCACTATGTAATCTCAAATTCCGAAACTTATTTTAAGTTTCCCACGTTAAACAATTGCGATTACGTCGCTTATGCGTATAGTCTGAGATTGAAGTGCTTTATTAGTTGGTTCCAGCAATCCAAGAATTTTCTTGCAAAAAAGTAATAGAAAGCGAAACTCAAGTGACATCATCGCAGTTTTCTAACCAATATTGCCATCCTCTCTCTATCCTAATCTCCACCTCTCCTCTATCCTAAAGAGTTCCAGAGCACTTGGAACTCTTTTAAGTATTTTTTTCATAATTCGACATAAGTACTTTTATTATTGCTAGGTGCCCACTGGAATTCTGTTCCTAAAGACGCATCGTGGTTCTGCCTTCATATGACGATGCAATTTTGCCTCACTGAAGAAAATCATGTAATATCAGAAAATTTCCATTTTTCAAGTTGCTTTCATCATCACAAGAGATTTAGTATTAACCAATAATAACGTGACATGTCTGTCCAGCCTGAGTAATCAAAAACTTTTCCATCTTTCTCAGAATTAGCATAAATTTTAATATAACCTTTTTCGGGTTTTCGTCAATATTAAAATATTTTGAGGTAATAGGAATCTGACCTGTTTTCACCATCGAAAGTTATTTAATGTAAATCAATAGTAACGTGATACGTATAATCAATAAAATCAAATGCCCCATGTACTCCTGAATGGTATTCTTTTTTGTCAAAACGGTAATTTAAAATTCCTAAAAGTTCTTATCAAGCATAACAATCTCATTATCTCAAAAATATTCATGTCATGTATCATGTTTATTTTTGTAAGCAAAAACTTGATTAAGTAATGCAGGATATGTACAACAGCGTTTCAATTTCAATTAAAGAGAGAAAAAATCTTAAAAACAATAATTTTTTTAGAGTATATATAAATAAAGATGTAAGGTTTTTTTTTAAAAAAAAAAACTACTTTCTACAATGATATATTTTTTGTTGTAATGCTAAAAATACAAACATTTCTGGAGTAATGAATATAACATTAAATATTATTTTTGAATTCTTAACTGTTTTATAAAAGAAACAACTTTTATCTTGAGCGATTATATAAAATTATAAAGTAGAATGACTATTTCAGTGGATATTATTGCATTCTTTATTCCATCGCCCCACCCACCAATTCAAATTAAAAGATACTAGCTTCTTAAGTACAAAAACAATGTCAACTTACAAGCGATTGCACTATATATATATATATATATATATATATATATATATATATATAATTTAATATTTTATCGTATGCATCAGTTTTAATATTTAATTAATGCGTTATATATATCTCTCAAACTAAATGCAATTATTTTTGCTTTTAAATAATTTTTTTTTTTTACATTTTGATCTATTCTCAATAATTATGACTGACACTTTTCCAAATAGGGTTAAATCAAATTCACGATCTTTTGAAGAAAAACAATACAAAACTAAACATAGCAAATAGAAAAATGTAGATTAATGCCTCTATAAAGAATGGTCGAATGAATAAGTAAAACTTTGAGAAATGGTATTTTTCAGCAAAAGCATTTTAATATTATGGCTTTCAGACAAAACTTTGCTATAAGAAGAATAATTAACTTAGAATATCATTGGAGGACGCATAAATATTTGACAAATAGGTCAATTCCTTGATCACAAAATCAAAAATTCATATTGATTGATCCTATTCATGTTAAATGCTAAACAATAGCTTTTAAAATCATATTATATTAAAAAACCTCTCTACGATGCCACCAAATTTTATCAAGTATTTTTATTTGTATTGATGAATAAAATTCGATTGTGTCTCAACTTTATAAACGGAGCATTTAGTAATGAAAATAAAATCATTGTTTGTGCATTTAATTGTTGTTAAATATCCAAAATTATGTTTTTATAGATCTTTCCTGTAACAGCTAAGAAACTACTCGCAAGACTGTAATAATTGTTATGTTAGAATCAGACAAATAGTAATTTGTTTATTTTAACTATATTTTTTTATCTTACATTTAATATGAAGTGAAAGAGGGAAATTACTTAAACACCTTTTTTTCGTCTCTATATTCAAAAAAAAAAAAAAAAATTACGTTTAAAAAATTGTATATTACGTTTTATCCCATTTGTTTATTAATAATTTTGGTTTCGATAAAAACCGAACTATTTACTGAATTTCTAAAAGCATTTTATTGAAGTTTTTAAGCGTATTTTTGGCATGAAAAATAATATGAAACTTTCCGAAATCTCGGAAAAAAAACCCGACCGTAATAAGCAATGCAAAAGTATGGCTGAATTATTTTCTTACGGGGGTTAGTGTAAATCCTTACGACTAGAATTTACACTAACCCCCGTATAACGCAAGAGTTACGCACCGAAAAATTGCCATGATACGAGAATCCGTGTGTTACGAAACAAAGAACTGGAACGAAAACGGGATTAAACTCCAAAAATTTAAAAAAAAACATGCCATTATCTTTTCATAATTAAGATAAATATATTTATTAAAAATTTCTTAAGAAGTAATACAGATTAATATGCATTAAACATTTTTTTTTTTTTTGACATCACTACGCGCAAACGAGGGCGTTTTCTTTTTGGCAAAATATCCTCATCCTCAGCACAATTTTCTGCATTATCTTCAGATTCAAACCATCTTTTGCTGGAAAAACAATCTATTATTTTAGATTGTTTACTTTTTAGTCAAAAGATACCTTATAAAATTCCTTATGTAGTGCTAAGCACTATTGAATTTCTCTTTTTAAATTTTGAGCTCCTTTCATTTGAAGGATCTTCATTTAAGAAATATGAGTATAACTAATTATTAGGATATAAGCCTAGGACTTTCTTTACCCTTTCTGTAGAGCAAACCTTTTTACAACGTTTTTCTGAATTTCACTTGGTGTGTGTGTGTGAGTGTGTGTGTGTCATCAAATTTTCGATCGTTAATTTAACCAACTTCCCATCAAGCTAGAGCTTTGAAATTTTGGAAATCGTTCGTACTCGCCTAACAATGCAATATTTAGACGTTTGCGACAAGTTTTAACTAATATTTCAATAATTTTAATAAGTCAAAATATTCTTTTCTCTCGGCGCTTTTAGGATCGAGGAAAAAATTTCTTAACCCCTCTGGGAACACCGGGCACTCCCCACGCCGCATGAGGTATCGTAAAACTTTTGTACTCACAAAGGGGAGATACTATCTGCCCTTTACTATCTCCGAGATAGTAAAGGTTGCTGACTTTTAGTCAGTAATCATTCCCAAGAAAGAACGTTTCCAATATTTGGCGCCATGTCTTTATCACAATAATTTTTTCTGAATTCTGGTTCCCATTTTTTTTAATAGAATGACTTACAAAGTTTCAAATGCATATTTTGATTTTATGAGTATTATGAATTTTTTAATACGCTCACAAATGACTCTTTTTAAGTAAATTTTAAAGTTAAAAATAACTAACAGTTTTAACTAATATTTCAATAATTTTCTCTAATAAACTTTGCCACCATATAAAAACGTTGTTTTTAAAAACATTGGTTTTTATATCGAATTATTTAACTTCTCCTTCACCCATGCTATCATCCTCTGAGTTATCATGGATTTCAGATATAATTTCTACCAAACCTGCTTCATCAATTTCTTCTACCACCAGTAATTCTTGGATATCTTGGGCAATGATGCTGTCAAAACATTCCCTCTCTAAAGAATTGGCAACTTGTATTACTGCATCCATTTTGTTTTTTTTTGCTGTCTCGATCAAATTTTCACTCCCAATTGACTCCGGCCACATATTTTTCCAGCAACCATTTGATGCCATCCATTTTATTTCTCTGATGAATGAGTTTATTAGACGGATGAATGCTGAGTAAATCCGTGCTATAAAAGTACCATGTTATAAGGTAATGTTCCCAATTCTCGATCCGTGTAAGAATGAATCCGTGTCTTAGAACTGTCGTGTTATACGGGGTTATCTGTATTTGAAATTAGACTATCCAATGATAAGTTGCTTATCATCTTATAAATAAAATGGGTGCAATTATATCAATATTACTTTCAATATTAACAACAGCAATTGATTTCGTACCACTAGATTCATTTTTATTTTTGCAACAATAGGTTCTGAGAGTACTTTACGTGGAATGTTCATTATATTTTTGAATTTGAAGAAATCCAGCTATTTGTCATGTCCCTTCGTAATTCAAATTACTTCCCCTTTAATCAAATGTGTCTTTTTTACAAACTAAGGACGAACTCAACATAAATCACAGTATCCAAGAGAATATTTCAGGAATATCCCTGAAAGTAAGAGTCGATGAAAGTTCCTTCTACTAGGAGGAGGCATAACTTAGCGCAGGCAAAGTACTCATACGATACTGGTCATATGGTGAAGAAGTAAGTAGTTCTCTTAAAAAAAATTACAAGTTTCATTTTTCTTAATTTTCATTATATCGCAAGATTTCAATTTGGAAACTTCTTAGATGCTTTAATTTTTTTTTTTTTTTTCAATTTTGCTTTAATTTTTTCCATTTTCTAATATTTGTGTTTTGACAGCTATCATGAACTTTGAAAATGACGTCACAGGGAATTAAATATTTCTTCTAGACAGGCTGAAAGGAAAAATTATTCAGGCTGTATCCCTACCCGCAATAGGCGCTCGATTCTTCTCTTCCTATCTTCATTCATTTTTAGAGAAAACGAGAGTAATTTAATATCTTTCTGTGTCATCCTTTCACATATTTTTTTTTTTTACTTTCCCAGTAGGTATGGGGTAAGGAATCTCTAGTTTGTGGTTATCACTCGCCCTAACTAACTTAGTGGATATCTTTCCCTTGTTTCGTTAAATTTTCTTTCCGTGTTGTTCAAGTATTTGAAAACTATCCCCAAACCAGGAAGAAGGTGGTTTTTCATTGCTCTTAAGATAATCACATTCTTCCCGTTCGATATTTTTTTCACTTTTTCTAATTTCAAAAAATCCATTCATACTATTTCATTTTTTTTAAAAAAAATCGTATCAATTGATTTATAAAAGATTGACAAGGCTAGTGAAATATCTTCATCGAATACTGAACAGGAAATATCCCGAATTTTGTGTACACGGATTAGTTATATAAAAATAAAAACAAATTTTAATAAAAATTGATACCTGTTCAGAAGAAACTGCTGTAATGTATGTCAAAATGCGGTTACATTAACTGAAATATTAATTATTAGAACTTTGTTGAAAGTTTTGCGCCCAACTCTAATTGCCCTAATTTTAAAAGAAAATAGGAAAGAAAATTTATATCAAGGCACTCGCTTTTATTAGGAGTTTGATTTTTATAACAAAAAGACACAGATTGTAATATATATATATATATACACACACATAAAAGCTTTTCATTTATGTTATATTACAAGATTTTATTTGGATTACTCTCATATTGAAAACAAAAAGTTTTAAAATCATTTGCTTGACTCAATTTTTGTTCTTAGGGAAACTATTATCTATAATAAAGGCTTACAAAAATTTAAGATAATGATAATTTTAGTTTGTTACTAGTAATCATGGTACAGTATCATTAACATCACATGTAATTATGCATCAAAAACTTACGATAGAAACTTATAAAACACGGAATATACCAACAAAAGAAAAAATAGTATACATGTTAAATATTTGTGTTGAGAGATACAAATTTCATATTTTATTCCAAAATCAAAAGGGGGAAAAAAAACTTTAGAAATGGAACAATGAATATACAGTTTCAGGTGTTGCTCCCTTTATCAAACCTTGGTTAATTTTTCTGAAAATTAACCAAGCAATTAGTTGAAATTAAAAGTTGGCATTATTTGAAAGAGCATAAAAAAAAGGAAGGATACTATGTAATAACCCTTTTTGTTTTTTTCCGATTATTCAAAATATTTTTATGATCAATTTAGTGCGCCGGAAACGAGTTTTCAGATTTTTAATAAGAATTTAAAAATACTTAAAAAAATCAGACAAAAAAAGTAAGTCCACAGAGGCCTATCCTTTTTAATGCTCTTTAAAAGCACTTTATTCCATGCAGTTAAAAAAAATATTCTAGATATGAAAAAAGTCTTAAAGTAGGTAACACTATAGGATCAACATTATAGGTACGGAAATTCGTGGTGGCATGTCAAAGGGAGCCTTAAGTATCTCATGCTTTTAAATACCTATGATTTTCAAAGCTGTTAGCTATAAGGCATTTCAAAAAATAACCCGATCTGAAATGCCTATATTATGAAAATTATTGAATATAGATACTTTAATGTTGTTTTACATGGTTATATAAACACATTTTTTTTACAAATCAAATAAAAGGTGCTCAATATATCCATCTTTGGATGCATGTCATTTGTCTATACAGTGTGAACGGGTTCAACTCGAAATAAAAATTCTTCATTCTTTAAAATTTAATTTATTACTACACGACGTCACAGAACAGCAAAAGAAGACGGATATTACAGAACTCATAAAACTTTTAGAATAGTTAAGGTAAACATGCTCAACACAAGAGCTTCGGAAAAAACTCCACAGTTCTACTGCCTATCTGTCACACTCAACGTTCCTTTCTGGTCCCAACGGATAGGATTCAACTAGCGTCTGTTCACAGCCCAACTTTTAATATTTTATAATGATAAAATTTTTAAAAAATATGTTCTCTCCAAAAAAGTTTCAAATGCAACTATACATTTGTAATTCAGATAATTTAAAAAATTACATTTTCTCATGAAATAAAAAGTTCAAAATATTAAGATACATTTTGTATCTTTACATCAGTTTCAAGTTCCCCCATCTCTATACTAAATAAAAAAAAATTTCTAAACACAATTATATGCTTTATATTGATTGTATTTTCATGAATACATTCTTTACAGCATTTTCGAGTTCGTTTTCCTTTTAAAAAAATTTTTAAACGCTCTTAGAAGAATATTTTAAATGCTGTTAAGGAAATATAAATATTAACCTTTAAACATCGGCGGTACATATGTCGTACCAAAAATTTTTTGTCTCTCGCTTCGGCTCTGGTACAACGTCTGTACCAGGCTATCTATAGACAGTTCTTTCCCCCTTTTCTTCCAGCAGATCCTTTTACAACTTTCCCTTGCCCTTTTTACGACTTTGCTTATATTGTTCGTAATTGGGTTTGGATATTTTTCGCCAACGTTATCAGTTGTGTGCGAATTCCTTATCATTGGCGACCTTTAGAAACAAATTCGAAAAAAATACTCAATTAGATGACTTTATGCAGTTTATGATAGATAGAATTTTCTTTTCT
>BMAW01111600.1:207945-220635 GCA_019974015.1 Nephila pilipes
TGGTAAGCAAACTAGGAAATTGACAAAAAATTATTCTTTAGCCTCATAGATATTGTTGTGTTTCTGATATTCAAGTCGTGCCAAACTAAGTTAAAAACTCAGTTTAAAAGATTTTAGAATGAATTTAATAACATCTCTGATATGAAAATTAAATCAAAAAATTGCAGAGCCTTCAGTAATAAAAAAAATGAAGACAAATGATACTAAATTTTCTCTTAGGCCAATTGACGAAAAGAAAAGAAGAAATTTCACATATTGTGCGGAAAAGAATATACAAAAAAAAGAACTACTATTAACTATAAGGCATGCAATGTGGTTCTTTGTATTTACCAAACTGTTTCGAAGAATAACATACAATTTAATTAAAAATCTCTTATCAAATAAACCAATGAAAAACAAAAGACTAGAATAAAAAAGATTAAAACTGATTCATTTTTAATAAAAAGAAAATAAAAAAATAAACAAAAAAGGCTCTTTTAAGAGCCAAAAATTTTAAAAATTAGAATTCACTTTACATTTTTAAAACAGACATTTCAAAAGCATTGTTACAAGAACTTTTCAATTTAAGATATAAGTTTCATTTAAAAACAAAAAAAAATTAATACTTTTTTTTCTCTTTAAGATTAAAGATTCATAGAAATATTTGATATAAAAAAGTGTTACACATTATTTTCATTGGAATGCATGAATTAGCTGAAGGTTTTGCCTTAATTTGACGTACTTAAGATTTACTCAGCAGCTTTGAAACGTGTTCAATTAAGTTAAAAATTATTTTTTAAATCTCACTTTTGATAATATTTAATCACAAAAGGACCATGGTAGCTGACGAGTGAGGTCGCAAACTCGTAGCCGGGATTGAGTTGTGAGTTCGAATCTTGTTCAATCGAAACCGGCTGTTAAGCCTGTCTAGTTTCTAAATCCTGATGTTGGTGTGGTGTGGAAGTTTGGTGAGTGGATGCTGCCCTCATTGCTTGACCATCGTTCTAATTTATGAAGTCCGTCACCAGTAACCTTCCTATTGTTTCAAAATGAGATGTTATTAAAATGTCAAATCAAAATATTTGGAGTATATTGAATAATTGTGCATTAAAAGGATGTTAATTTAAAAAATAAAATGTTTAATAATAATGTTCAACGTATTATTCTTAACTTTTTCCTTCTTTTTTATATTTCGTCGAATAATTTTGAAAACATGAGACATTACTTTAATTACATGGGTTCAATATTGCAATTAAGTAAGTTGCAATATGACCACAGATAAAGTCTGCACACTAAGCGATATGATTACACACCTATATGTATATATTGTATATATATATATAAGCAAGCACCGAATAAATTATTCTAGAAAATATCTTAGTAGTATAGTATAGCTGTCGCTTTCTTTGTTATTTGTTTTGTTTGAAAATGTTAATTTACGCAATACACGACTCTAAGTTATGGTAAATATGCATTTGAAATTTTGTAAGTCACTCAATTAATAATGGGAACCAGGAATTCAGAAAAAATCATTATGATATGATACGTCGCCAAATATTAGGATCTTTCTTACTCGTCAATGATTACTGACTAAAAATCAGTAACCCTTACTATCTCCCCTTTGTAACTAGAAAACTAACCTTACCACATGTCGTGAACTCGAACTTAACAGTGGGGGAAAGAAAAATTTTCCTCAATCTTAAAAGCGCCGACTGGAAAGGATATTTTGACTTAGAATCGGCCGAGTTCTAAAGGTTAAAGAGATTTTACGCTCTAGAGCAGGCTTGTCTAAAGAATGGCCCACGGGCCACATTATCAGATAAGAATCTTTATAAGAGGAATCTATGAACTTTATAATATCACGGAAGAAATGGTTGCTTTAGTATCGTTAAAAGACACATCCAAATCTGTAGATTTATTCGATGATGTAGATTTATTCGATGATGTAGATTTATTCGATGAAGATGTAGATTTATTCGATTCCTTATTTATGAAAAATTTATCAGCTATCGTAACCGATGGAGTCCCTGCCATAGTTGGTAAAAATGGTGAGCTCTTTAAAATGTTTAATAATGAAGCCGTCGCTGCCGGCAATACGATCTTGATGGCATATCATTGTAATATACATAAGGGTAGTTTATGGGGGTGGGGGTTAAAATGGAAAGTGTATTAAGCGTTGTTATAAAAACCATTAACTTTATAAGAGAAAAAGGACTTAATCATACACAATTTGAAGAGTTTCTTAAGGTAATGGGCACTGAATGAGTAGATGTTATTTATTATACTGAAGTAAGATGGCTCAGTAAGGGGAAAATACTCAAAAGAGATTACGATTTGAGAACTGAAATAAAAAAATTTATGGAAACAAAAGGGAAATCTGTGAATGAAGTTGAGAACGAAGATTGGGTTTTAGATTTAGCTTTTTTAGTAGACTTAATAGAACATTTGAATGATTTAAATTTTAAAATTCAAGAAAAAAATTAATTTATTAATAATATGTTTCAAACAATAACTGCGTTTAAAAGAAAATTGAAATTGTAGCACAGTTAAATAAAAGTTAAAGATTTGACACATTTCAGTACTTTGGCTGCACATGAACCTGTGAGTTGCATAAAATATGCAAAATCTGATGCATTAATTTTTGATTCAATTCAAATGTTTGAAAGTAGATTTCAAAATTTTCGAAAAAATGAAGAGTATTTCAACATATTTTCTACCTTATTTCATCTAGAAATAAATAAATTACCTTCAAATGGAATGCATTGAACTGCAAAGTGACATTCAACTGAAAGAAAAATTTGGGAATGTTTCTTTACTGGAGTTTTATAAAGACTACCTACCCTGCGATAAATATCCTATTTTTCCACTATCATGCTTTATTAATGTGTTTAGCTTTTGGCAATACCTATATTTGTGAACAATTATTTTCAAGAATGAAGCATACAGAAAACTAAAAAAGGTTAAAGATCACTGACAAACATCTTGAAAATGCAGTAAAAATTGCTACCTCTTCTACTGAACCCGATATCGATTTGCTTGTTCAACAAAAGCAAATTCATCCATCTCATTAATTCGAATTTTTTCCATCATTATGAAATCCAAACTAAATGAAACAAAACTTTTACAAATTTAAAATAAATATGTACCTATACATATCTAATTCAAATTAAAAGAAATTATCATAAAAAGAAGTTAATTTATTTTAATAAAACTACTTAGAGTTAATTTTTATTTCAATTTGTTGAAAAAACATTGTATGTGTGGCCCAGCAATTTTTTATTTTTTGCAATGTGGCCCTCAAATGGTCATAGTTTAGACACCCGTTCTCTAGAGTGTAGGAGGTATGTCATACATACTCTCTGAAAAAGATACTAGCATTCCATATTATATAGAAATCACAATTTTATTATTTGAAGCAGTTGACAATTATTAAATTATTAGTTGTTATTATTAATCATTAGTTGTAATTAAGAATTATCAGCTGTTAGTTAGCTAATAATTATTAAATTATTAGTTGTTATTATTAATTATTAGTTGTAATTAAGAATTATCAGCTGTTAGTTAGTTAGTAATTTTTAAATTATTAGTTGCTATTATTAATTATTAGTTGTAATTAAGAATTATCAGTTCTTAGTTAGTAATTAAATTATAAAAAAAAAAAAGTTGACAATCATTATAGTATGTTATTTAATCATAATGAAAAGTCTCAGAGCTTATCAATTCGTGATCAAGACCCCGACGGACTCGAGTGGTATTTTTCTTTTACAAGAATTTTTAATGCATGTGATAAACATGGGTGACGCGTTTTTATCTTCTGACGTATTTATGAATAAAATGTGCTTATGAATACTGAACAGCAGTACAAAAAAAGGAGGAAATGACATCCACATTATCTTACAAGCAATGATTCCTTTCTTGGCTAATTAAACCCATTTAAAAATAGTCACTAAATACGAAATAAACGCAAATAGAAATGCTTTATAACTTTTCCAATTGTTTACATTCAAATAGATCTCTTGCAGTATTGGGTAAAATTAAGGAGAATCTGAAACCAGATCAAGATTTTTTTTTTTTTTCCTTTTTCTGATCATGGATAAAATCTTTGAAGTAGTGTCACTAATTGTGTGTGGTTGTACCCTTTGTATTTATTTAAAATATCATTAAGTCTTAAACAGAAAAAAATCATTGTGAAAATATTTAATTTTTTTTTGGTACTTTTTCATTTCGCCACCTCAAGCGATAAATTTGCCAAAAATGATACAACCGATTCCAATCGGAACATGTGAATACTGTGTCTTGTCGCCAATATAGCCTTCTTGGCAAGATTTGCGCCAGCGAAATGGAAAAATACCGTTCTTTTTTTTCATAATACCATGTAGGTTCTTAGAAATTTGCTGTAATAGATAGATATGCTTATCACATAGGTGACTAATGCTTCTTCTAAAACTGTAAGAAGATTGAATGAAATTGCTACTCAGTTCTTAAAATAATTATGTAATAATACTCAGTAAATAATACAAAGATCACTACAATATTGCTTCCGTTCGCTTCTTATAAAATTTTCAAAATGGCTCTCTTTATTATATATTCAGGATATGACAATTAAATAACTATAATACGATTAATGTGTCTAATCATCATTTTTCAATAATTAATTTCGTGAAAGTTCCCTCAGATTTTAATTGACATCTTATATGTTGTTTGGACCTATTTATATTCAATAGCTTTTGTTTCATTAATACATTTGTAACATGCTTTATTTTGTATGCAATGTTTTGTATGTATGTAAAATAATTATTGTGCTATTCTTACGCCATCAACCCAGTTTTTAACTGTTGCGTGTTAGCAACATCCTTGTTGTTTTGGAAATGAACTGGGTTTGGCGGGAGACGCCATTAGTGTAATAATAATTCGCTTGTTCGCCGCACAGATCAGTTGCTGGCAGTGTTAGTATACGAGCTCGCCGAACAGTTTAGCTACTAGCAGTCGATAAATTAAATTTATAGTTTGTTGAAAAGTTTCGTATCTTTTTACACACGACTATATGTTACGTATTCCATAAATAGATAATGTTTTTAGTTTACAACCTTTTCAGACATTAGAATTTTTTTCTTTTCAATAACAAAATTAGAATTTGACATTTTCATTGATTCGATCTTTTCGTTTTATATCACTAATACGCATATAATTACATGTAACTAGAAATACATTTTTTTTGGATGTCCTCATTTGAAATGAGATGCAATATATATCACTTGAATGAAATATATTTTCCTTTTTACGAGTATTTGGTGTTTAGCCCGATTTGACCCATGTTTTATACGTTTTTCTAAAAAAAAAATGAATTTATAATCCTCGTTTCAACTTCGCAGTACAATATCAAAGTATCAGATGAGGAAGGAAAAAAAAAACAGCTTACAATTTATATTATGTATTGAACAAAAAATAGCGCATAACAGTTATAACCGTTTCGAGAAAATTACCATAAACGTATCACTTGCAATCGTCGTTCACGGCCGAACGATGAGTATCCGCATTCTAAGTTTGGAGCGTTTTCTAAATGTCTCGAGATGGTGCCCTGCGACCATTACTTTTGAACTAAATAGAAGTTTTAAGATCTTGACCTTCAGTTGGATCACAGTCTGTCTAAATTCAGTGTTTTGCTCATCAGCTGTTGTGGGGGAGGAAAGAAAGCGTAATGTAAACAAATTGAACTCGGCTCTTTAAGCCTTCATGTGATGTGCAATCGTGTTTCTGATTTTTCATCGAATGTTTTATATTAGTTTTTTGCTATTTATTTTTTATTTCGTTCTTTTTAGAGCTGTACCGTCTGTACTGTTTGACTTTGCGTTGCTTTTGTGTGTGTGTGTGTGTGTGTGTGGATGCATTTTGTTTACTTCACTTTTTTTATTTCGAAAGCCCATGACTACTGTTTATAATTGCGAGAAAGTGTTATATATCAGAAGAATATACTCACATAGTCGACTATCCAATTAATGATGAGAGAATGATTAAATATCTAAAACGTTTGAAAAGAATATTTCTAGAGATTGCGATGCAGACATTCTAAAATTTTACCAAAAATTATAACATTAGGACAAAAAAATGTTCCTTTGTAATTTTTTTTTTTAAAGTTAGGCTTAACGATGCAAAACCCCCCGGCCCGTGCGACAGTTCCTTTCGATTCTCCTCCGTCCCTAGGGAATGTCTTGTGAAAAAGGCATGCCGTCCCGAAAGGGATAATTTAGCTAACGCGCTTATAAAGAAAGGGAAACTATGAGACGTATGATCTCAGTACTTATTCTACAGTATAACTGACATGGCTGCCATAAGTATGTTGTTTGTTTTACGCGAGTAACTTCTTTTTTCAATAAAAATAAGTTATATAATGGAGCCCTTATTTTCTAAAAATAACTTACAAAATGGTTATTTAAACCTGACAAAAGTATCTATTGAAAGAAAATTCCAGTATTGAAATAAGCCGGAGAAACTGATATTTGTAACATGTGGAAAACCAGAAAATAACTGATAGCTTAAAAGAGGAATGTGCAAAGAATCTGACATAAACGCAGGTAAAAAAATGAAAATATTATGTACCTCTTGATTGTCTTTAATTCTCAAATGCTTGTATGTATTCCAAATGTGTACAGTGAATCGTGTTTCTCAATAAAAATTTATTAAGAATAATAGATGCAAATTATAGTAAAATTACTGTTATTTAAACTCTCAATAACATTTTTGTTTACTAGTAAAATTACTTTTTAATTAAATATCTCTCGTGATTGACTACAGCAACTTAGGACATCATACTCAAACCATCGATGCCACTTCTCCTCTACAGATTCCAATTTCATAATACAAATAAAATTATTAGCGACAGTAACGCCATCTATGAGCGTGAATATATAACATACTCCCCACCTTGAAACCCCAGGGTTTCAAGAAATTACAGAAGTTCACTATCAAACAGTATTACAACCTTTACACAAATTAGTAAAAACACAAGATACACAATAATCGATACATATATATATATATATAAGAAACAATAATACAAAACTCATATTTACAAAATTAAAGACTACACATTATGTTCCATAGGCAATTCACAAATATTTGAAATGGCTCTTTTACAAGTACTAGACTGCGTTTTAATTTTAACAACACGAATTTTTTTATCATCCCCAAAATAAATTTTAACTATCCTGCCCATGGCCCATTTATAACAAGGTAAATTATCTTCTATTAATAAAACTAAATCTCCTAATTTTACACTATTTTTCTCTAACATCCATTTGGATCTCTGTTGTAATTGACTGAGATAGTGACGATGCCAAAATTTCCACATACATTGCACAGTCTAGTAATTTTTTGCCATTTTTTGAGATGACTCTCCTTAAAGTTTGTTAAATTAGGCTCAGTTAAAGAGGTTAAGGACCTGTTTACCAAGAAGTGTGCAGGAGTAAGAACTTCAAAATCGTCTTCGTTAGCTGACAAAGGACAAAGAGGACGAGAATTTAAAATTCCCTCTATTTGAACAATTACCGTTAAGAACTCTTCGTAAGTTATATTTATTCCCTTAACAACTCTTTTTAGATGATATTTAAACGACTTTATAGCTGCTTCCCAAAGGCCACCAAAGTGTGGGGATCTTGGTGAAATAAACCTCCACTCAATACCTTCTGCAGCTAGATAGCCTGCCAGCTTTTCATCTGGTTTTTTAATCATTTCATGAAGCCTTTTAATTTCTTTATTAGCTCCTACAAAATTCCGTCCATTATCTGAAAACCACCTTTCACACTTACCTCTTCGAGCCATGAATCTCTTTAGAGCTGCAGTAAATGAATTTGAAGACAAATCAGAAACGATCTCAATGTGCACAGCCTTAAAACAAAAGCACACAAAAATACAAATATAAACTTTCTGTATAGCACCTTTACGCTGAGCTTTACTCTTAATATATTGTCGGCCCACAGAAATCGGTTCCAGCACAATTAAAAGCAAAATCTGGAGAAACTCTTTCCTTGGACAAATTGCCCATGATTTGAGTCGACACAGTTGGTTAGACTTTGAAACAAATGATACATTGATGAACAATTTTTCTACAACTATTACGTCCATTTAGAGGCCAGAATTTTTCTCTAACAAGATAGAGTAACGAAGAAGCACCAATATGTAAATATTTTTTATGAAAATGTTCTATTATAATTAGAGTTAACTTGTGACCCTTTGGCAAAATTATTTGATGCTTTTTATTAAAACTCAAATTACTATTACCTAACCGTCCTCCGACTCTTAACAATCCCTTAGAATCCAAGAAAGGATTCAAAGTTTTTAATTTACTACCTGGAGGCACACAGTGTTGGTTTTGGAGACTATTAATATCCTTAGTAAAGGTCTGTGTTTGAACACCTTTAATTAAGAATGCCTCTGCTGCATTCAACTCCTTTGCATTCAGTGGACCTGTTGTCTTCACTGCGCCCTTTAGATTCTTGACAAACCTGAAAACATAACTTAAAACACAAATGATGTTAATGTAATTGTTACTTATTTCAAAAAGACACTCTAAAAAACTAGGAGTAGTACAAAGAGAAAGGTGAATCATAGAATCCTTATTTAGTTCTGAGTTCTTTTCAGTTCCTTTAACCTCTAGAAGATATTCATCATCTGAAACATCAGGATTGTCCTTGAAGTGTGGCCAGCTACTAGATGACAAGAAAGAGGGTCCATTCCACCAAATGTCTAATTGTTGGATCTTTGAAGGAAAAATACCTCGTGAGATTAAGTCTGCGGGATTCTCAGCAGTTTTAACATAATGCCAATGAAAATCCTTTGTATTCTCTTGAATTTTGGTGACACGATTAGCTACAAATACCTTCAGAGAGCTGGGTGGAGTTTTAATCCAAGCCAACACCACGGTAGAGTCTGAGTACAAATGTATTTCATGAAATTCAAGTTGTAATGATGATATAACCTTTACGATAAGTTTTGAAAGTAATTCAGCAGCACAAAGTTCTAAACGTGGAATACTTATTTCCTTGATGGGAGCCACTCGAGATTTGCTGCACAAGAGTGACACTTTAATGCCACCATAACTTGATACAGATCTAATGTAGACGACACAACCATATGCATCTCCGAAGCCTATAAGGTCAACTTTCAGTGCCTTAGAAGTTAAAACATGTCGTTCTACAGTTACATTTTTTAATTGACTCAATTCAGAACTGAATTTTTCCCACTCTCTACTTAAGTGTAAAGGAACTTCATCGTCCCAATCAATTTTTAAAATCCATAATTTCTGCAAGAAAATCTTGGCTGTAATTATCAAAGGTCCTAAGAGACCTAATGGGTCGAACAATCTGGAAATATCAGATAGCATTGTTCGCTTTGTTGCTGGACTCACAATTTTTTGAACACTAAAAAAAAAATGTGTCCTTTTTAGGATTAAATTGTAATCCCAAGGTTTTTAATGTTGTTGAGTTGGGATCATCAAAATTGTATTCTCGGTCCGACGTTGGAACATTGTGTAACAGACTAGGATTATTTGAACTCCACTTATGAAGCTCCATGCCCGCTGATTTTAACAACAGTATTAACTGGTCTTGTAGTTCAATGGCAGAAGATAAATCCTCGGTACCACTTAGAATATCGTCGACGTAAAAGTCTTTACCAGCAGCGGCAGCTAAAGGATACCTGTTTTCTTCATCCCAACATAATTGTTGAAGTACTCTTGTTGCCAAGTAAGGAGCGCACTTGGTTCCGTAGGTAACAGTGAGCAACTTAAATATGCGTAATTTCTCTTCCTTTAAACTTTTCCAAAAAATACATTGTAAATCACACTGATCTGGATGTATCCAAATTTGACGATACATCTTTTTTATATCGGCAATGAAAACTACAGAATGTTTTCGAAACCGCAACAAAATAGCGAACAAATCATCTTGGACAACCGATCCTGAATATAAGTTATCATTGAGCGATTGTCCAGATGACGTTGCCTCTGATGCGTTAAAAACCACGCGTAATTTGGTGGTACTACTCTCTGGCCTAAAAACGCCATGATGAGGCATGAAATATTTTGGAGTTTCAGAAGTTGCCTGCATATGCCCCAAATTCTCATACTCTGTTAAAAATTCCCGGTAGAGTTGCAAATACTCAGGATCTCCTTCCAAACGTTTCCAAAGAGAATTAAATCTTTTAATTGCTATGTGTTTTGACTCGCCTAAACATGAGGGCTCTATCTTAAACGGCATTTTAACTACATATGTTCCATTGTCCTTTCTGAAATGTGTCTTCATAAAGTGATCCTCACAAATTAAACTCTCCTCATCTGGTAATTTTTCCCCTTCAACTTCCTCAATTTCCCAAAATTTCCTTAAATTTGCATCCAAATCCTCTATTATTAATCCACAATGAAAAGTAGTTTTGTTCTCGATTGGAACACTTCCGGTAGCAACATACCCAAACACTGTATTTTGAAAAGCAATTTCTGAATCCGGAAACCTAATTTGACCCGTTCTCAAAAGTTCGTAAAACATTTGGGCACCTAATAAAATATCCACCTCTCCAGGTTTATTGAAACTCACATCTGCTAATTTGAAATTATCTAATTCTAGCGTATTAATGTCAAATTGCCTGGAGGGTAAATGATCTGTTATTTCCGGTACTACTAATAACTGAATTTCTTTTTCAAAACTTCCACTACCATTCGAAATTTTTGTTTTTACAATCCTATTAACAACAGAAGAAGACTGATTTAATCCGGAGACCACTATGCTTCGTTTTTGTTTTTTCAAATTCAATTTGTCGGCTAAACGTTTCGAAACGAAATGACTCATACTACCAACATCTAGCAACGCACGTGCGCTCGTAAATATTCCTAAACTATTTTGAATCATGACCTTCGCAGTACTTAATAAAACCATCTTTTTTGCATTTATACTAGTTGCAGTGAATGAATGTGTAGTGCTCGCAAGTGGCACATTCGATGGAGAATTAATACTGGGATCGGGATTTTCTATTCGCGGAACAAATACATTTGACCTTGGATTTAATGCTAAGCTTTCATTTTCCGAACGAGCTTCGGTTGCATTTTCTTTTATATGCAAAAGTGTGTTATGCCTTCTTTTGCAAACATAACAGTTAGATTTTGAATAACAATTAGCCACTTTGTGATGATTTAAGCAATTAAAACATAGCTGCTTATTTTTAACAACCTCAATTCTCTCTTTAACAAGCATATTTTTGAATACAGGGCATACATTCAGAGAATGATTTTCATTAGATTTACAGACTGCACATTTTGGAGTTTTAACTTCCGATACAAATACCTTTTGTGGACTGTATTCTTTACGATATTTTTGCGACTGAATTACGACTTGCGGCTTTGAGAACACATTACTATCGTTTTTGAATTTTGACGATGCATAAATATCGCAATGCCTAGCCAAATCTGGTGGCACATACCAAGATTCTCCTTGTTTCACGCCAATATGAATTTGTAATTCACGATCTAATGAATCAAATATTTTTTCGGAAACCATAAGTTCACAAACTCCCTTGAAATCATTTACCTTTCTTAATTGACAATAGTAATCAAATGCTGCACTAAGTCGCGAGGCAAATTGGATATAACTTTCGTTTGGGCGTTTTTTCGCTTTACGGAAATTATTTAAAACTTCTTGTGGTGTGGATTGAAATTCTTTTAATACTAATTCTTTTAATTTGTCATACATACACAATTCATCCTCACTTAAATATATCATTAAATTGGTAGCCCTTTCCCCCAAGATATTTAATAGAATTTCTGACTTAAATTGTTCTGGGACATTTTTGGTTTTGAAAGCTTTTTCAAGCGATTGGAAAAATAAATTATACGATTCTGCACATGTCGGAACTGGTATTGTTAAGGTTTTGACACTTTTTATCAAACATTCTAAACTGGAATTTAAATCGGAATCGCTACTTGTCACATTAACATTTTGTGTTACTTTTTGTAAATTCGCGAGCTCAAGTTGTCTTTCTAATTGCGCGAGTTTCAATCTTTCTAATTCTAGCTTTCGTGCTTCATTTTTCTCGTAATCTTTTTTCTTTTCAATTATTGATTCAACTACAGTTTTTACGACTTCAAGATTATTTTTATAAATATCGCTCTTTTCAATTAAATCTTTAATAGTAAGTACTTTGGCACTTGCCGGAACTCTGATTTCTAGTTCTTCGACAACTTCGATTAATTCACTCTTTTTAACTAAATATATGCAACTCATACAATGAAACTAATACACCATTTTGGAAAACATACTAAAATAAACAAAAAGTGTACTCACAGTTACCCAAAACGAAACGGACCCAATTGTAATCCAATACTGATGAAACAAAAACTATGATCCAGTAAAGTTGAAACTTCCATTAAACAGTCACCTTAACAGTATTCAATGTTCAATACGAAACTTTCCAATGAACGAACAATCCATCTTTTTGCTGTTCTGCAGGTCGGCGGACCACTTATGTTATTTAACTCTCAATAACATTTTTGTTACTAGTAAAATTACTTTTTTATTCAAAAATCTCTCATGATTGACTACAGCAACTTAGGACATCATACTCAACACCTTCGATGCCACTTCTCCTCTGCCGATTTCAATTTCAGAATACAAATAAAAATAATTCGCGACAGTAACGCCATCTATGAGCGTGAATATATAACAAAAA
>BMAW01111612.1:0-10818 GCA_019974015.1 Nephila pilipes
CTTCATTTTTTACATTTAAATCTCCACAAAAATAATTTTCATCATTTACAATAGTACTTTTATCATAACAATTAATTTTTTCAACAATATTATTCTCATAAAGAAAATTTACATTTTCATTATAAAAATTAGGGTTAATCTTCATATTCAACAGTAGGTTCAATGCATGGTACATAACATATTGATACAATATTGTTTATAAATTGCTAATACATCTGTAATTTGAACAGAAAAAGTAAAAAAACAAATGTCTTGCTACTAACATATAATAAATATTTTCTGGACTTTCTAAAGTAATTTTTTTCATACTTTTTTCTGCCGAAAATGGAATGGTATCCAAAGGTAATTCATGGTTAATATGAATTACTAGCTGATACCAGCCCGCTTCGCTGGGAAGACGATAATATTATATTTTGGAACCTAAACGTAAAATATCAAGAAAATTTTCAATTTTTAAACGATAATGAAAATCTATATTTAAAATTTTAGGAAATTGATTGTCTGAAATAATGGTTATCCAGAACTTTTTAGTGGTATTTCGCTTATATATATATATATAGATTGTCTTGCGTGTGCTCTACTCTGTAAAAAGTCACCATTTTAGTATTTTTTAAAATCCTGCTACGTTTTTGAGCTAAATTACACTTTCACCAACCGTGGGGTTCCACACTGATTTATTTCTATCGCTAAATCTGTACGTTTCGTATTTTCGACATATACGAAATTTCACATAAAGAATCCCTTCGCCAAAATCTTGCCAATCCTCCTGCAGCGCTTCAATATTAAATTATTTGGTATTTTTCCGTTTCGCACGCGCAAATCTCACCAAATAAATTTAATTGGTGATAATACACAGTATACTTTAAAAAATATATATTCCGTTTGGCGTCGGTCATGTTTGGTAATTACATGTAATTTAATTATTACCAAATTAGATGTAACGAAAATATTACACCAATAACAAGTCTTTCGATATCTTGCAGGTTAACATCCAGCTCTTAAGTCGCTTGGAAATTTATAAGATTTTAACTTTGGTCTGGTCGCGGGAAGTCTTAGCTATCGGCGTGCACTCGGAGACGACTGAAGACAGAATGGCGATTCCGCTTACTTCACTTCGCGTCTCCTCCCTTTCTCTTCGCTTCTTCGTTCGGGGCTCTATTGGTAGCACACCACAACCGCCACAGGTAGCCCCCCACCAGCGATAGCGAGATTTTTAGCTATACTTGGGGTTGAAACGTACTCTGCGGCCCGAACGGGTTGTGGTTTCTTGCCTACTAGAGCTTTCTCTCTGCTTTTCATGTCCTGAGTCTGGAACTTCCTCTGGTTGAAGGGACACTCTTTTCTTCACGTCCGCTTCTACTGGTATGTCCTCCAACTCTTTGGGGATGTAGGCAGGCTTCAGCCTATCGATGTTCACTGAAACCTCTTTTCCGTGCCTTAAGATCCGGAACACTTTTTCGGTACGGCTGACAACTTTATAAGGACCTTCGTAAGGAGGTTGCAGACCTTTTTTGAGGGAGTCTGTACGCAGAAAAACATGGCTGCATGTGGCCAAATCCTTGCTCACGAAGATGGTACAGTGACCGTGATGTTGGGTCTTCGGTGGTGAGAGACGCTGCATTGTTTCCCTGAGTCTTCCCACAAAAGTAACAGGATCCGCACTTGGTTTGGATGGGCAGAGAAATTCGCCTGGAAGCCTTATAGGAGCTCCATAAATCATCTCTGCAGTTGTGGCTTGTAGGTCCTCTTTCCAGGTGGCTCGAAATCCCATGAGTATGGTGGGCAATACTGTGGTCCACTGAGCATTTCCGTGCGCCATTATAGCCGCTTTCAATTGCCGATGAAACCTCTCCACTTGGCCATTTGCGGCTGGATGATATGGAGTTGTGTGTCTCTTCTCTGTGCCTAAGAACTTCGATAGGGCATCGAATAGAGATGCCTCAAACTGCGTTCCTTGGTCTGTTGTTAATCTGAGGGGAGGACCGAATCTGGAGATCCAACCAGTGTAGAAAGTGTTGGCTACGGCCTCTGCTGAAATCTCTACCAGTGGAAAGGCCTCCGGCCACTTGGAGAATCGGTCCACACAGGTAAGGCAGTAACGAAATCCTTCTGATGGAGGCAGGGGTCCCACAAGGTCGATGTGTATATGTTCGAAACGAGAACTAGGTAGCTCGAACTTTCCAATCTCACTTCTTGTATGTCGAGATACCTTTGCACGTTGGCACTGTAAGCATGTACGAGCCCATAGAACAACATCCTGTCTCATTGATGGCCACACGTATCGTTCAGCTACCATCTTCAGAGACGCTCTTACTCCTGGGTGCGAGAGTGTGTGTAGATTGTTGAAAATTTCCCGTCTGAACATTTTTGGCACAAATGGACGAATACGATCCATTGACACGTCACAATGGAGTGTGACTGGAGGTTGTCCCACCGGTAAAGGCTGTAGCACTAGTGAAGTTGAACAAGAACCAGCTAAAATATCCTGTAATTGGGAATCCTTCAGATGCTCTCTAGCCATCTTGTTGAAGTCGACCACAGATGGTGTGTTGATGGTTGAGATATGAATGCGCGATAAAGCATCGGCCACTACATTCTCAGATCCCTTCAGGTGCCGAATGTCAGTCGTGAACTGCCCAATTAGATCTAAGTGTCGGAGCTGTCGCGGAGTGCATTTATCTTCCTTCTGTTTAAATGCATACACTAGAGGCTTGTGATCTGTAAACAAGGTGAAACTCCGCCCTTCCACCATATGACGGAAGTATTTAATGGCCATGTAAGCTGCCAGGAGCTCTGTCATATTCACTATAACTCCGCTGCGCTGGAGAGAGAGTCTTCGAGAAGAAGGCGAGAGGTTGCCATCCTTTAGAAGTCTGCTGGTGGAGTGCAGCACCTACTGCTGTGTCCGATGCGTCCACCACAATGGCAAGTGATGCATCCGCTGAAGGGTGGTATAAGACTGTAGCCTCTGCAAGATCTTTTTTGCACTTTTCAAATGCAGCAGCAGAATCTTCAGACCATAAAATAGGTGTCCGGTCATTCTTTTTTGCTCCCTTTAAATAGCTGTTTAACACTGCTTGTGTTTTAGCAGCATGCGGTATGAAACGCCTATAAAAATTGATGATTGCCAGGAAACGACGAAGCTCCTTCACAGTCTCTGGTTTGGGAAAGTTTGTAATTGCAGCGACCTTCTCTGGTAATGGAGAAATGCCTTCTGCAGTCACTACATGCCCCAGAAATTTAACTGAAGTTTCGCCGAGCACACTTTTGGAGGCATTCAGCACCACGCCGTAGTCCTCGAAACGTTGGAACACTTGTTTGAGATGGCTTAAGTGTTGATCTTCATCCTCAGATGCGACTAGCACATCATCAAAATATGGCACACAAAAATCCATCCCTCTCAAAATATGATGGATGAAGCGTTGGAAAGTGGCAGCAGCGTTGGACAGACCAAAAGGCATGTAAAGATACTCGAACAGTCCAAAGGGCGTAGTCACAGCAGTTTTTGGAATGTCCTCTTCCTGCACCGGAATCTGGTGGTATGCCTTTGCCAAATCCAGAGTAGAGAAAATTCTTTTTTTTATCTAATACCTGCAAACAATCTTGAATGTGAGGTACCGGATACCGATCAGGAATTGTTGCCTCGTTGAGTTTTCTGTAATCTCCACAAGGACGCCAATCTCCATTACTTTTAGGAACCAAGTGAAGTGGAGATGCCCAACAGCTGCTTGAGGGTCTACAAATTCCGTTGTCCACCAGATACTGAAATTCCTGCTTTGCTGCCTTTAGCTTCTCCGGATGTAGTCGTCGTGGCTTGGAGAAAACTGGAGGTCCTCTTGTTATTATTGAGTGCTTCACTTCGTGCTTCAGCTTCCTGGAAGTTGAAACAGCTTCGACAAGAGAAGGAAACTCAGCAAGCAAACGATGAAATTTGGTATTGCCATTTACTGCCTTGATTGCAGAATTATTCCCTTGCTGCACTGTACCCTGCGCCTGCAACTTGGTCAACGAGTCCACCAGGCGACCATGACGAATGTCAACAAGCAACCTATAGTGGCGTAGGAAATCTGCCCCTATTATTGGTTGCGAGACTGCTGCAATAATGAATGGCCATTTAAACACCCTGCGAAGTCCAAGATCAAGGGTTACAAGTTGCTGACCGTAGGTCGAGATGACGGTCCCATTTGCTGCGAAAAGCTGGAGAGAAGCAGGTGGAAGATGCTGTGATGCCGTGGTCAGAGGAATTACCGAGACATCAGCCCCAGTATCAATCAGATATTTTGACCGCGAAGTCCTATCTGAGAGATATAACCGGTTGATGACCATTGCGCCGTCACTCGTTGGGTCGAGTGACGGCTGTTCTAGTTTTCCGTCTGGAAGGAACATGGTTTTCGGCATTTGGTAGCACGTTCCTTGAAACGTCTGTGGTACCAACAATGCGTATGTGCTCCGGATTCCCTGCTGCTTGAACGGCGACGGAAACGTCCTTCTGGTCCACGGGAGGTAGATCGTTCACGGGTCTCCAAGCGAGACGAAATCTCCAACAGCATGGTTCTGAGATCTTGGTTCTCAGCGTTGATCACGTGAATCGAAGAGGTAGGGCCTGCAACTGCCATGATTCCATCAGCCATTGCAGCCAGTTTGTCGAGTGGGTCGTCAGAAATAGCTAAAATCTGCTGAACATGGGTTGGCAAACGCTGTATAAACAGAGACTTCAGCAGTTCCTCCGAAATTCTGCTATCCGCCTTGCTCCTCATCTCTAACAAAAGGCGTGAAGGCTTGCGATCGCCGAGCTGCATTCCAGAAATCAGGCCACGTAAGCGTTGTTCTTCGGATTCAGCATATTGTGAGCAGAGTCTATCGCGGAGAGCAGCGTATGGCTTAACTGCTGGAGGATTTAAAATTATATCACCAACTATTCCTAATTCTTCTGGCTGTAACGCGGAAACAACGTGGTGGAATTTAGTGATCTCCGCTGTGATTCCTGCTAGTACAAACTGGCTCTCCATTTGTCTGAACCAAATCTTAAATGTATGGGGATCTGCTGGATCGACACGTGAATGATGTTCCTTTTTTAGAAGAAAAAAAAAATGCACTCAACTTAAAATTATCTAAATAATTTATTCGGAAAAAAAAAAAAAAAACTTTAAAATTCAAACTAACTCAGGTGTGTTAATCTTAATATGTATTTGTTAGACGTAGAGGGTGGTCCCTTTAAAAAGGAAGATCATGCACTCTTTCTTGAGATGTGGTTCTGCATGCAATGAAATATAAATGTATAGGGATCTGCTGGATCGACACGTGGATGATGTATCTACAATTGGACGACTACCACATTGGAACGTTAATTGCTCTGTTTGGCAATCTTGGCACGTTTCGAAAAAACCTTCAACCCCTCTAAGTAAAGATTCCTCAAAAATATTTTTCGAACGGTTCACTGTAATAAAGGCTTATTTAAAATTTCAAAGGAAACTCTCATATAAACGGCAAGAAGATGGCTGGCAGATTGGAGGGTAGAGATCAAAAGTAAATCACGAGTGTTTTTTCGCATTTAGGAAATTTAGATATATTAATCACACAAAAAGTTTATATTTATTCGAGAAAGTAATAAAATTGTTATTGGTTCAACCATTTACATAATGGATTACCCTATTTCAAAACACATAACGTATTTACTAAGGAAGTTTTGGATTTAAATTGATCGTAGCATATCGCTAATTTGTCGATTTTTTAATATAAGATTGTCTTGATAAAAAAAATATATACAGATACATGCACCATCCTCATAATTATTGTTTCCATTAAGCCTATTGTTGCATTCATGAAACTGATTATATTCTGTTTATATAATTACTGCATTATTTTTATGCAGTGTATTTCATTAAAGTACTCTTGTTATTTACGTTGAATGAAAAACTTCTTTATTGATCTACTTTTAGTTCTTCATTTTCTTTTTTATTGAAAATAATTATTCTTATAACTCAATGTAGCATTAACGTAATTAATTTTTTTCCCTGGATAAATAATGCTAAAATATATTACTATCTTTGAGTGTTCATATTTGATTTGATACCTGTTTGTAAGGTCTGTGTAAATTATAAGAAAGATGTTTCTTTGAGCATAGTATTCAGCAAAAATGTTTGGTAAAAATTTGCTTATATTCCTTAATACACAAGTTTTATATATTTTTCTGCATATTTTAACAATATAAAAATATATGAGCAATCTCTCTCTCATATTTCTTTCTTTATTTTCAATGATATAAACCTTCTTACACCTTTCTTAAATTTACTTTTAATCTTGACACTGTGAATTATACATTATTTTGGCTTGAGTTCCTCATAATAATATGAATTTTAATCTATTTTATTTAACTTATTACAATTACATAGTAATATTTATGTAGCAATTAAATCATGAAATACTCATGCAATAACATTATTTCATTTGCAGGATATATTTAATTACTTATTGCAATTAAATGTGAATTAATGAATAAAAGCTACTTACCTTGGTTTGGTTTTATTGACGTTGCCCTACAAGCAACACGAGAGCTATTGGCGAAAGACCTCATAATTTTGTACCTCGGTCAAGTGACGAGGACGACACCTGAGCTGGCACCCCTTCCTAACTTCCACACCATGCCACACTTAAAAATAGTTCAGCTCAATAATTCTCTTATAAATTAAAACTATGAAACTATTTTAAAATTTATTTGTAATTAATAATGCAATTTGCGAATGACTTACACATAAGTAAGTATCCGTTATTTGTTTGAACAGTACAGAAAATTATTGAAATTATTTACTAATATTAGGATTATTGATGGACAATTTTTGTGATTTTACATAAGCACAATATGTTCAAATTATGTTCCATTGCATTACCTAAATTTAGAAGAATGTGTGCTTTAATTATTACACTGATAAATGATGTCTTTTTACAAAATTGAGCTGAGCAATTTTATATAATTATAAGAAAATTATTATGTTCACCATGGGCACACATAAAATATGCATTCAAAAAAGGAAAAAAAAAAAACTTCATCTTCAAATAAATAATTATTTAAAATTTTAATTATTTTCAAAATATTTTAATGTCTTATAATTCTCACTACAGTAAATTTTAATATTTTTGAGTTATATATTTTTCGTAATTTCTTCGAATTTTTTTTTTCACAATTCAGTGCGTGTGCTTGGTTCCAATAGTGTTATTTACAGCTTTGCAATTATTTTATTCTATCAGACGTTACGAAAAACAATTAAAAAAAACAGTTATACGTAATTTTATGGTGTTTTTTAAAAAGGAATTATGTATCAAAATCCTTATTCCATGAATTAATTAATTACTAATTTTATTCATTATTAATTATTAAGCTAATTACTAATGGCTAAGTACTAAGTAAAAAAGTAAAAAAAGACTTGGAATTGTAACTGCATGACCGTCGTGAAAATTAAAAGCAAAAAACAAAACAAACAAAAAAAGAATTCAAAAATTTTCGAAGTCAGTGAAATAATATGGTGCACTCTGTGAAAGATAGTTAAGATAATGCGCTAAATAATACAGCAGGAACTATGAAAGATTGTGCATAAATTTATAAAAGTTCTAAAATTAAAATAAGGTGATATAATTTTTTTTTTTTTTTTTTTAATATTCTGTCAGTTTTAGGGGACCGTTTCCTCATAAGTTTGCATGAATAAGTTATTGAAAAACGGAAGAAATATATTTTGAAACAGCATTCAACTCATCCTTGTTTGATAATTTCTTTACATAATAGCGGTAAAAAATTAAATCTTTATCAAAAGTTTCAATTACTTCGCAAAATACTTTATGCAGAAGAAGAAAAAAAAATTTTTTTTAGTTATACTCTAATAGCAGTACTCGAAAATGGAAAAAAAAGTCTTTTTTGTAACAAAATTTAAACATATACTGAATTAAGTGAGTATTAGAAAATATAACATACTATACTCACAGTTGAATGAGTGATGAATTTATTCGAACTGATCAAAATTAATTTTAAAAAAAAAACTTTAGAAAACATGAGCTGTTATACAGTAGTTTATTTGTATGTTTACAACAGTTTATATATCACCATATATTTCCTTCGTTTGTAGTCAATTACAAAATGCTTTAAAATACTTTAAGTCTTTTTTTGTTGATATTCAACTTATTAATATACAAATGTTAAGACTTCAAGAAAAACTGAAAAATAAACTACCAATGCCTACATTCCCTCCCCTCCCTCTATTTTTCTCTTCTACAATCTTTAAAAAAGAAGTTTTTATAAGTGCAGTGGAATTTTTAAACACAATAAAAATACTATACTAAATATATAATTTATAATAAGAGACCAATTTTTGTGTGCGCTTTCGCTGTTTATTTTAATTCTAAAATTCTGCCAAGTGTGTTGCATTTCTCGACTTTATCACCCCTACAGAAGTCGCTTGCAAATAAAATATTCTACTTCATTTTTTCTTAAGTTTAAAACTAAAAATAATATACTGTCATGCTTCGTTGTTAGAATACGGCTGTGGAAAAACTCGTATTTTCTTTTCTTTCGTGTCAAACTTTAGAGAGTTGAAACTCACACGACAGATAAAACGTCAATAAATCTCTTTAGTGTTCAACCATTCTAAGCTTATCTATCTGAATCTTTAAATCTTTGAATAGAAAATGTGTTTAAGGGTTAGTTTTTCAAAAAGTGTCAAGTACAATTTCCTACAGAAAAGTTACAAGTCGTAACAAAACTTATACAAAGGGAAACGAGATAATTGCTTTCAGGGGCAATATTCTTTCTCAAATTTCGCATTCATTCTCGATTTCCATATGATTATAAATCATTCTCAATTTTATTGACGTTATGCCTGTCGGCAATTCTTTCCTTACAAAGTTATCGTGGGTGTCCAGCTTATACCTCCATAAAACCTTAAATTTTTAAATATATGTTTGGGAATTAAAAAAATTTTGACAGTGTGTGTTTCAGTCGGTTCGTGAGAGAGAATTTTTTCAAAGTTCATTAAAAGCCTTCTTTTATCAACGATGAATCAAGTAAAACGGTTCTGCAATCTTTTTCATTAAAAATGTAGCAGCTAAAAATATTATTTTTGTAGAAGCCATAAAAAATTTCAGTGTTCAAAACTTGCGCAAAAACAGTTTAAGTTTTTTTAGTGATTGAAAATATAAAAGCATTTTGTAAAACATCAAAAATTACAGATTAATAAGCTACATTAAGTATATGTTTGTCTGCTTGATGTAAATTGTTCCTATTTTCTTTAGTTTAAAATGTTTTTGTTTTCCAGGTCACTTCAACTATTTATGTTTATTACATATTTCAGATGGAATTTTTATGGAGATAATTCTAATAAGGGGATCTCAGGAAGGTTTCCACCCCGATTCTCAATAGTTTCAGGTTCTCTTCTAACATTATTGCACTTCGTGTTTAGGATAATGTTACGCTAAGAACTGAATTCAAATCATATTTTCTGCCTTTACTTATTTTTATTATTACTTTTTTCATTTTCTTTTATCATTCAAGACTCTGAGTATTACTCTTAGAATTTAAGCAATATTTTTCTGTCTAACACACACACAAAACATGCTAATGTTATTGAAATCATATATGAAAAACAAACGATTCAATTAATCACGAATAACTTTTTATGTAGAAAAAATATATTTATCAATTATTTTACTCATTTTGAAGAAGAAATCGTAAAAATTTTCTTAAGAATAATATACATCTTTTTATCAATTATTATTTGATAAGAAGCCATTACTAATGGATCAGTAATATAATTGTCAAAAAGAACAACTGATTTTTTTAAAAAATATATCATATTTATTGACTTTTAGACAATGAATGCTTGTAAATAATTTTTAAACAAACATATGTTTATTGTACATGGGCTCTTTATTAGCGTATAATGTGTGTGTCACTTCACAGATATTTATTTTGAGTTTCAGAGAACTAAACAATATTAAAATAGTTCATCATTGAGCTGATGTCATTGTAGACCCGCTGTGTAGTCGAGACTGATGCACGTTTAATCCGTGGAGGCTCAAAGTCCTTCCATTGGCTTGGTGTGGAAGTTAGAAGAGGTAGTACCAGCTCATGTGTCATCCTCATCACATGACCGAGGTTAAAAATTACGAGGCCTGTCTCCAATTGTCCTTGTATTGATTTTAGTGCGACGTTAATAAAACTTTTTTATCAATCACCGTTCATTTGAGAAAATCGGAATTTAATTGAAATTGTATAGCATTCATAAAGACTGAATATTTTTCTTTTCTTTTCAATTAAACTTCTTGATTATAAAGACTAATATCTATCTAAATTTTCGAAAGGTTATAGTATTATACATTTCTGGAAGAACTTCAGCCTTAATTCAAAATAAAAATTTTAACATTTTAGTATATGATTGCATGAATTATTTAGATACATACAAAATAATTTTATAACGTTTACAAATTTTTAATGTGTTTAATAAAGATTGTGAAATTGAAATATATGATCATGCTACATATATTTCAACATGTTTTTGAATTTTTGATCTTTGATCAAAGGGAAATAAACATTCATTTGGTAAATGCAATGTTTAATATATTCAGAGTAAAAGTTTAAAGCAACGCCTTCAAATATTTCAAAAGATATATTGCTGTGTGGAATAGTTTAAGTTTTCCTTTATAATTACATTAATGAATATTCATACAATAAACGTATTTCATTGCATGTCATAGATTATCCCAGTTTTCATATACAGAAATTATTAAACTCAATGAAAATTAAAACATTACAAGACTTATTAATTTAAAATTCAT
>BMAW01111620.1:0-17549 GCA_019974015.1 Nephila pilipes
CATGAAGTATATATACAATTACGTTCATGAAGTATATATACAGTATGTGTGCTGCAGCTTCTTATAACGTTCCGCTCATACAGGAGGCGAAACATTTACAGATGTTTCATCGAATACAAAGACGCTTACGTAATGATCTTTTGATCTTGTCTACTGTATGTCAAGTACGCGTAAAGCAGCAATTTGTATTACTTTCATATTTATAATAGAATAATGAAAGTATTTAATAAATATCCAAGTTTACAATATTCATATAAACTGTACATGTATCGAAATCCTTCAGAAACAAAAAATTTTAATTTGATATATTTGCTTACTTATTTCTTCTACTGATTGATACAATATATATGTTATCATTGATATCAAAGCGGAAATAATCCGTATAGATTTAAGAATTTAAAGATTTCGAACTTAAATTGTTACGAAAATAATTCTCTTATTCGTATTTCTCATTAAAGGTCACCTGAAATTGTTGAAATATAATACAGTCAGAATAACAAAGAATTTCTTTAATCGATCTAGATGTTTGAAACGTTACTTCTGCAAATTTTACTTAAATGTTACCTTAGTTTGAATGATAGTGAAATACAATGATAATAGAGACAAATTTGGCATACTGCACCAAACAAAGTGTATATGTAATCGAAACGTTTGAAAAATGTTAAGATTTAGTTGATAAAAAGGAAAATCGAAATTAGAGAAGAATGCCCAGGATAACCTAGGGGTGCGTTACCCATGTTCGAAAGATGGTAAACCCCGTGTGAAAGGGAAACAATCACTGGATTGCCACAAATGAGTGATGCCTTTACTAACCTTGAGATGGTAAGCCCATGAGAGCTAAATTGTGCCTAAATCGGATTGTTTCGTTGCCTATAAAAGTTATTCAAAATTCATTCAGCTCATTTCTTAATAATCGAAATGGAACAGAAAAATATTCATTCAAATTAGGAGGTAAGGTACGTGTTTTTGGAAATAGCATTGTTTTAAATAGAAAATATTTTTTGAATATATTGGTTCGTAAACAAAAGAGCATATTAAATATGTGATATTGTTTATAGGCGAACATGAAATTTAAAATAAATTATTTAAAAATAAAATAAAATGAAGACTATTACAAAAATATTTTAAAATAGGTGACCTCTATTAAAAGTACAAGAAAAAAATGAAGCAATTACTTTAACACCCAAATTATATTAATTAATGGATCCGTTTACTAAGGGTTTGTTTCCGTTTAGAATTGGTTGACTCGACGAAAAATAGCGCTTCCGATTGCTTAAAGTATAATTATATTTTCCATCAATCACCATTGTCAGCTTAGTTTGAAGAATTTACTTTAATACAAATGCTTTTAAGCAATAATAGCATTTGCCTATAATTTTGTAATTCAGACATCGAATGCATACGTATCAAGGTATATATTTGATTATTTGTTTATGGAGTTATAAATCTTGAAAACCATGGAACTTTTGTAAGTGTTCTAGGGAAATACAAACACAGAAGGATGAATTATTTTTCATTTTGTTGAAATGGAAGCAACTTTTCCTTCTTCTATAATTTAGTGAAATAAAACAGAATATAATCTGCATGACTAAAACAAAAAATATTAATTATATTTTAATATTGCTGTATAGAAACTTCTCTTGGAATGTCTCATGATTAATACAGCAAAATAGTAATGTTTTTGTGTTATATAATATATATATATATAAACTGCTGTTTGTAGAAAATGCAACACCATGAAGGAATCATCAGAATCAAATGAAATTCGCAGCAAATGTCAATTATAGGATATTATGCAAATTAATAAAGTTTCAGAGCCATCGCGCGTGCGCGGCGCGCGCAGCGCCCTCTGAATTGATGCTGAAAGCGTATAAATAAAGTGCTGTAGTGGGACGTTGAAAAAAGTCTATGATTATTTGTTAGTGGCAAACGTTTAGTGAGACCTGAGTATGCCTCCACGACGGAAGAATAAGAAATTCAAGCAACTTACGGAGTTTGAACGAGGGAGGATAATCGGCCTTCGAGAAGGAGGATTTTCCTATCGCGCAATAGCAGCTCGTATGCAGCGGAACAGTTCCACAGTGATGCGAGTTTGGAAGCAGTGGACCGACGAGCACCGAACAACTCGAAAAACAGGCACTGGACGACAGAAGGTGACGTCAGAGCGCGATGATCGACACCTGCTCCGCATGGCGGTGAATGATCGCACAGCTTCCTCCAGGCAGCTGGCAGCACGTTGGTCTACTGCTACAGGTGTACAATTGTCGGCTTCGTCAATTCGTCGTCGTCTGCTGCGCCGTGGATTGCGTGCAAGGGTGCCTTTATACAGGATTCCCCTCACGGCGAATCATCGACGGCTGCGTCGGCAGTGGGCTCTTGAGCACAGAGACAGGCGAGCTGATTGGCACCAAGTTGTCTTTTCAGATGAATCACGCTTCAATTTGTGGACCCATGATGGCCGTGTTCGTGTTAGACGTTATGCCGGTCAACGCTGCCTTCCTGAGTGTATTATTGAACGACATAGTGGTCGAACACCCGGAGTTATGGTCTGGGGTGCGATTTCGTATCATGGACGATCCAATTTGATACGAATTGAGGGTAATCTCAATAGCAACAGGTACGTCCGTGAAGTGCTACAGCCCGAAGTCGTTCCTTTCCTTCAAGGCATCCCTGGAGCTATCTTTCAGCAGGATAATGCACGCCCACATGTTGCGCGGACTGTTCGAGACTTCTGTTCAGCACAACGCATGCAACTTCTTCCTTGGCCTGCTTTTTCACCGGATATGCCGCCTATTGAGCACGTGTGGGATATGGTTGGTCGGCGTCTCGCTCGTGATCCGCGTCCTGCAGTTTCCAAAGACGAACTTTGGTTGCGCATACAAGCGATATGGAATTCTCTTCCTCAAGCAGATATTCAACATCTGTTTGACTCCATGCCACGTCGTATAGCAGCACTTATTGCAGCGCATGGTGGCTGCACCAAATACTGATTTCGGACGCTTAATTTGTTTCTTTTGTTTTGAAAATTTCATCATTTATTTGTATCAGTACAAGTCGTTTCTGCATTAAATTTCATTTGATTCTGATGATTCTTTCATGGTGTTGCATTTTCTACAAACAGCAGTTTATATATATATGTGTGTGTGTGTATGTGTGTATAAATCAGCTTAATTTATTCTCATTAAAGAAAAATAATTGATTATTCTATTAATTATGAAAACACACAGACCTAGGAAAATGCAAGATTAAGCCAATTGGAATGATATTTTATTACAAACACAACATGTTGTATGCAAGATTTATAAATAAACTTACGATAGAACTACGTCAGGAACTTTGCAAAGTAATTAATTTGTATTCTTAAGATACAAACAGATTTACATAAAATGAGAAAAGATTAATATATTATAAAGCACTTAAAGATAAAAAAAAATTATGTTCCATTAAACCTAGATATTGTAAATATGAGTTTCAAACTAATTTTTTTCAAAATTCATTAAAGACTTGAATAGCTTGAGGAAAATCGTCATTAAAATTTATGTTTCCCAATCAAAGAAAATAGCAGAATTACATCGACCATATTTCTTTAACTTATACAAGTCCAAAACACGATAGATAGATTACAGGATCGGTCGTCTATCGTTTTGCAGGTGGGAATTATGATTAGATTTGAAGTTTACTTTAATATAAGGCAAATAATAAAGCGTATATTAAATACGATACAAAGGTCAAAAGATTGGTCAAGCTCAAGTAACATTAAAATACAAATAAAAGTGAAATGGTAATTTAAATTAAGTCTTATAATGTTATTTAATAAAATTCTGAATTGAACAGAGTAAATAAAAAAAAAAAAATTCTTTCAAAAGTAGCTATGGAAACTAAAGGTTTTATAATATATTCATTAATTATCAATTCAGGAATAAAAAATAGTAAAATGGTTAAGATTTTTGTATCAATGCGTGAATAAAATGATAAAACTGATTTACCTTTTCGAAGATTCACAGAGTTCATCGATATGTGGAAGTCAATGCATTATATAAATGTACAAAGAAAACATTCGCATTCTTCAGTGATTTTATGTATTATTGCATAACGAAATTAATTACAGACTGTATAAGACAACATAAACACAAACACAGCTCAACAAACTACATAGTAACGGTAACGGTAACGGCTAAAGTTACGAGGTTCCTATTTAAAAATATATTAAACTTACCCTCTCATCATAGTTTATAAATTTAAAGAGCATAATTAGTTAAAGTTTTATCGTAATTTAAGATGCTGTCATAATTAGGATCAAGGCAACAAGCACCTGGGTGTTCGGCAGAGTGAGGAACTGCCGAAACTATTTGGAAATTAAAATTACGAGAGCGCGCACTGCTATTGGATGCCGTAGCAAGGGAAGCTAAGAAGCATACATAGCGGTGGGCGGGGCCTAAGTTAGGGGCGGGACTTCAGTTCGAAGACGAAAAACGGCTTCGAGAAAGCTGTTGTCAGTGGGATTTTGAGAGGTTATAAAAAGAAAAATTAAACTATTAAATTAAAATGAAATAAAAAGAAGTGCCGTACCGATACCAATTTAGAGAAAAATATTGCTATTTAAAATTTTTGGGGTATTTTAAACGCGAGGAGATTGAGTGTAAAAACCAGATTTAATTCGAATTTTGACTGTGCGCCACTAGCGACGCTTGGTAGTTGTAATAGTCTCTATCTTAGGAAAATGCATTTTAAATAGTAAAAGTGTCTTAATTTTTAAGATTTCGAAATTTTTGAAATTTTGAAAATGATCGACAGTGTTACACGAGGTCCAATTTGACCATGGGATATTACCACTTATCGATGTGAAGTCCTAAAAATTAAAGGATTTCACCAATGAATTGCTTCAATGCGCTCTCAGTCTTTTTAAGACTGGGAAATGAATATAAGAGTGTCCGAGAGCGGCTCTTGGTCTTTTTTGCGATGATGCGATTGACGCATCATACGCGGGGAGTTGTTGAAGCAGTGCATTAGGTATTTGAGGGATCCTATTAAAGAAATTAAATGATTGTTTTTTAATGAACTCTAAAATCGGTTCAATTTAAGATCTTTATGTAGGACTTCGTTCCGGACAAACCAGGGGGCATTTATCATTTTCCTAAGGTGCATGTTTTGAAAGACGTGCAATCGTTTCAGATGGGTGGTTGCCGCAGACGTCCAAATAGGCGACGCGTACAACACGATCGGTCTTAGGATCGACTTGTAGAGCAAAATTTTGTGCCTGATCGCCAGCTTGCTCTTACGAGAAATCAAGCGAGTGAGCAATCTGCTCATTCCGATAGCCTTTTGATGGGCTTTTCGGATATGGTGGGCAAATAATTTAGCGTCTAAAATCAACCCTAGGTACTTGTATTCAGTAACCCAGGGGACGGGTTAATCAAAAATGGTGACAGCTGGCAAATTGCCAATGCACCGTTGTTTCGTAAAGAGGAGGCAAGCGCTTTTGGATGCATTAACTTTAATTTTCCAGTTAATGAGCCAGAGCTGTAAACGAGATATGTACCTCTGCAATCTTTCAATAATTTTCCGATTGCAGGTGTCTTGGGACATAATGGCAGTGTCATCGGCGTACATCGCCAAATGAATGTTGGAAGCCTTCGGGATGTCATTTACGTACAAAGAAAAAATTCTTGGACTTAAAATCGATCCCTGGGGGACTCCACTTAGGATAGGACGGGGAAAGGAGACTGCATTTTCAACTCGAACCCGAAAACTACGAGAGTCAAGGAACGAGTGAATAATTTTGATAAGTTGGTCCGAAATTCCTAGTCGCATCATCTTGGAAATAAGCCCATCGTGCCAAATTTTATCAAAAGCTTTGGCAATATCGATAAAAAGCATACCCGTGGCCTTATTATTGGAAAAGCCGTGCTGGACCGTCTCAGTAACTCTAAGTAACTGTGTTACTGTAGAGTACTTTGGAACAAAACCATGCTGCTCTGGAATAACAATATTCCTGGAATTGCAGAACTGGTCCAGGCGATTCAAAATAACAAATTCGTATGCTTTGCTCAGCGAGCTGAGTAACGATATGGGGCGATAATTTTGAGGTTTAGAATTATCCGAATCAGACTTGAGAATGGGGACCACCACGGCGATCTTCCAAGCCTTAGGGAAGTAGCAGTTCTCCATTAAAAAGTTAAAGAGCAGCGTAAACACGAAAATAAATTTAAGAGGGAGGTTTTTAAGGATGCGGTTTGAAATTAAATCCAATCCCGGAGCCTTCTTAATTTTTGTTTTATGTATAAAGTCCAAAATTTCGCTAGCCTGGACTGGTTCCAGGTCTAGGCATGTGGGGAAGGCCAAAAACCTTTGGACTTCACGTTTAGTGTGAGCTGAGAATCTGGGATTCTCGTCTTCATTTGGTTCGAATTGTTTTTGAAGGCTATCAACTATAACTTCCGCCTTTTCAATAGGAGCTACAGCAACACTGCCAAGGGCGCCCTTCAGGGGCGGAATGGTGTGAAAAGGCTTTTTGAGTCGGGAGGTCTCCCTCCAAAGGGTGTTTGTATCAGGCGAGAGGCCTTCAATGTGTTTTTCCCATCTGGATTGGGAAAAGTGTTGAATATCTCGTTTGATCTCATTACTGAGTGCACGGAGTTCAGATTTTAGAGCCGGATTCCTACATCTTTGCCAGACTCTCCGTACATAATTTTTGCGACGAATTTTAGTTCTGATTTCAATAGGGAGTCTCAGAAGAGGTGGTTTAAATTTTGGTTTTGAGGCCGTCACAAGTGTCTCAGAAATAGTTTCACTAATTTTGTCTATAGATTTTTCAATATCTTCATTGCTGGAGGTATCAGGAATGGGGAGGGGTTTTGAATTTAAAATAAATTTAAAATTCTCCCAATTGGTAGAGAGTTGCTCTGGTAATTTTAAAAATGCAGAGTTTGTATTAAGAGTCAAAATGACCGGTAAGTGATCTGAACTCAGATCATGAATGACTCTTATATCATAGTTAAACAGAATATTTTTGAAGATTGCAAGATCAATAATAGAATCCCTAGCCCCCGGCCGGGATCTAGGGTTTATGTGCGTGGGGGTGTACGGTGCGACAACCTTAGCACCTGGTGTTCTGCTTATAACATTTTTGAGTTTTAGGCCAAAAGTGTTTGATCTTGAATCATGCCAGTCTTTATGACAAGCATTCATGTCTCCAGCAATGATTACGTTTTGACTAGAATTGAGAAGTTTAATGAAGTCCTCCTCTGGAAAATGGCATCTATTTAATGGGGGTACAGCGAATATAAGCAGAAATTATTCGCAGTGGTGGATAATTATTAATTTTAATTTCGATAGCAGTTGCATCGATATACTGTAACCTCGGCAAGAGGACTCTGCAATGTTCATAATTGTTTTTACAGTATAAAGCGGTGCCTCCGTCGATACGAGGAGTTAAAGTAATTCTATCGTCTTTGTAAAGAGATAGATGGCAATCTGGGGTTCGTGCCCCGGTTGGAGCTTTGTTTCTTGAACCAAAAACAGATCAAAATTATGCTCTGTGACGAAGTCACGGACTTCGTCAATCTTGGAACGCAGGCCATTTGCGTTCCAGAACCCAAGAGAAATGTCGTGCACGTCTCTATTGAATTTTAATGTTGAGGAAGAGCGCGGTAAGCGCGCCCGTGTTTAAGTGGGACATAGGCCTCAAAGATGATGCAAGCCTTGTCGTCTGCCGCAGTGACCTGGCGGAGGGCAGGGAGACACTCCCTAAATGCCCGAGCAAATAATTGCTCGTCAACATTTGCGTCACTTGCAATGGAAATCACAGAGCGGAAAATTTCTCCGAAATTTCCATTACTGGGAGGAGTTGTAGGATTTGGAATAGGGGCAACATGCTCCGTAACTTGTCCGGTGAGAATTTGGGAATAAGAAATACCAAGGGTGGCCTGTCGATAATTTTCTAGAGGACGCTGGTTCTTGGTTGAATTATTAATTTTGACTTTAGGGACAGGGTTTTTAGAATTTTTATTTTTGTTAATATTTTGATTTTTATTTATATTTCTTGGGCTGGAATTTTTGCCCTTAGGGAAACGGGGGCATTGGCGCCAATTCGCCGCATGGTCTCCACCGCAATTAGCACACCGCAAGGGTGTTTCGAAGTCGTTTGGGCAGTCTCTGGCTCTGTGAGAACCTGCGCAATTGACACATTTAATGGGGAGGTGGCAAACCTGAGAGGAATGGAAAAACCCCTGACACCTCCAGCATTGAGAAAGGCGTTTGTTACCCCGATAGTTCTCAATGCTGATAACTGTACCGAACATGTCGGTGTAATTATAGATTTGTTCAGCGTTGAGATTGTTCAAAATTTGAAAATAAATAAGTGGCATAGGAGCCTTGGATTGAAATTTGGTGAGTCGAGAAATTTTGTGCACGTGAAATCCTGCACTTTCTATTTCCTGTTTTACCTCCTCGAGATCGGTTGAGGACGGAAGTCCACGAAGAATTAACTTCATGGGCCGATCTGCTTTAAGCATGTAGCTTTTGAACTCGACACCTTCGGTGCAAAGGAAATTGGCGAGTTTTCTGTATTCATTTTCATGATTTACAGTTAGTCTCAGAAAGCGGCCGCTCAGTTTGCTATAGAGCGAAGGCGCTTTTAATCTTGCAAAAGAGAGGAGTTGCCTCCAATCTCCCTTGGGAGTGATAAAAAACAGAGGAAGTTTAGGCCTATTGATGGGTGTGGTGGAGTTAGCTGGTTCCCCAGCGTCCTCTTCCTCACTATTATCAGAAATATGCTCATCTCCTTTGGAATTTTTAGGTTTAGTTTGGGTCATCTGGACCGCAGGCAAAGAGACAACAGAATTAGATTTATCCTTTACGGTAAGATGTTTGGCAGGCGCCGAGAAGTCATCTTCGTCGGCAGATCGCTTCTTTCCACTGGTTTTCTTGTTGACTCCGCCCTTTTTTGGCAAGTTGGTCCGAATTGGCGAGTTGGACTTGGCTCCTCCCACTTCCGGTGGTTTAGCTCCGCCCACTTCCGGAGTATTCTGAGAAACATGGCCGCCATTGATTTTCGCCATTTTCTTCGATTTCTTAGCATCCTTTTTCTTCTCAGCTTCAATATTTTTTTCTAAAATAGTTGAAGTGGCCGGAAGTTTGAATAATGGCACTTGGACCTTGCTCTTGACGGCCGTCAGTTGGGCATAAACTATGCCCAACTCGGCGTGCGCCTTCGAGAAGTCGGTCTGGTTCTGGTAGGAAGCTGCACTAAGACGCTTTGCCCACAAAGCATACTGATCTCTCAACTGGATCAATTTTCGGATCCCTTCTTCATTTTCGACGAAGAACTTGTTTATTTCATCTGGAGTAGCTTCGGGATTGAGGCGAACAATAGAAATTTCTTCGTTCGTCGGAGCTTCTTCAGTGTTCTTACCTTCCATGGAATTCGAAGGAGGCGGATTTAATTCTTTGGCTTCCACTTCGCTAACTTCCATGGACGAAGCCATGGCTGCACGTCAAGAGGAAAACTCTTCGTACTTCGCAAGTACCTTTAACACCGATGGTGAAAAAGGGATAAAATCGCAATTTCAAAATAAGCTCTGGAAACGGACGTCTTTTTACGGAATTCTTATCCAAAAATCATTTTTCACAAACTACATGGTAGAATTCGGAAAACTCTGGAATTCTAATTTCACATTATTACAGTTACGGAGAAAGACAATTATAAAATAGCAGACGATTTTTTTCAAACGGATATAATTTTAAAGTATTTTGGAAAAATCAATATTTTAACGATTTTATGAAAAATATAAACTCATTCGTCCAAAGGATATTTTCCAAAAAAAGTCATGATTGTTCTAAGTTTTCAGCTATAACTAAATAAAAATTTCATTAAAAAATATATAATTTTATAGGAAATTTTTTATTTCACAATTTTTGAATTTTGAATATATTTTGTAATTTCATCTTTATTTTTTTATAATAATAAATAAAAATTATTAATACTTCTAAATTTATAAATATGAATAAATATTTTATGTAATTATTAGAGATTAAAACAATATATTTTGAAAAATGCATACATAAGTTATTAATAAGAAAGTTTTTAATATAAAAATAGAAGAGATATTTATTAGAGAGAATTTAAATATGTGCAGAAAAAATACAGATCAAGTTATAAGAATGTGTGCACTTCTTGTATGCAGTTAATGTATAATATTATACTACACTTCTTTATCGAGTAAAAATTTATATTATATAACAGATAATACCCTATACGTATTTATGAATTGCTTATGAATTATATTTGAGACTTGTTTCCCAATTTATATTTCCTTTTTTGGAGTAAATTGTTTTGTTTCAAAGAAAGAACAAACTGTTGGTATTTACAGATGATATCGCTTTAATCGGCCTAGGGTTAAATATCTTGCACATCTGACACAGAAAATTACTTGTTTGACAGTTTTTTTCTGCATGATTGAATCTATTTTATAAGTTTTTATATTAAAGGCTCTACATAATCGGACAGATATTGTTATTAATTAGGAACAATGTTATTATTTTCAACAAATATCGCATAATTTTCTTTCCAAACCTCTTTTGCATTTAAAAACATACACTCAATTTAATTAGATTTATCCAGCTTTTTTTCTTTTCCCCTTTTTGGCCGATAGGTCAATGCCACCGTACTTGTGAAGAAGACACCTACTATGCTACTTTGTACGTTCATCAGTTTACTATTTGTTGCTCTTTTTATAAAATGTATTTGATAGTGAAAAATATTAAAATGATAATAATCGATTCCTAAAATGTTATAAAATGCAAATATATAAAAGAAAATCGACGAAGGGCATGTAAATATACATTAAATATTTGTTTGAGAATCTATAAAACATTACTCTGTAATGTATACATATTTAACAGCGTGTTATATATATATATATATATATATAACGCAGTATTTATGTTTAGTAAAGTGAACAGAAACATCTCAGAAATTCAGAATATGTCCACGATCTCTCATATTAAGAAGAATATTTTAATTAGTTATTCTCATATATAGATGTCGTCACGGTAACCTAATGGTTAGGTTCGCGAACTTGTGACTATGACCATTTTCCGTAGATTAGAGGGTTCGATTTCTTATACCTCTAAAGACCTGCTGGACACCGGGGAGAATGCATTTTAAATCATTAGAGGCTCCAATGCTTTCGATGGCGTGGTGTGGAATTTTATAATAAACGAAATTTGGTTTATGCATTTTATATTTCAGTACTACTGCATTACAACCCTTTGGAAATTTATAAGCAATAAATTTTAGTAATGTTTTAAAGTAGGAGTTCACATGATACACATGTACCTTTGTGAAAGGGTACACTACAAAATGTATAGATTTAATACGTTTTACAGACAAGTATACTGCATTGTACTTGTATTTTTTTTTTTCATTTCACTAACGCATTTTATTAACATTGATAATCTTTCTAGATGGTCCTATATTGTTACATGATAGGTATCTTTCAAGATAAATGTCGGGGTTTCGAAAGTATTCAGCACTTTCGGGAATTTAATTTGTGACCCAACACATGACTGCTTCGAGTAGAACCGTTTCACATCTTATGGTCATGCTCTTTACAGAATTAAACAGAACTTGTGAATCAGGCCGAGCACGGTTTAAGAAGGAACTCTTCTGCTTCATTTGGAGGTCTAGTGTAAAATAGGACAGTGCTGCAGGTATTGAATAAAGCGTTGGATACAGCATTCAGTCATATTAAAAAGTGGTTTAATGTAGCCCATGATGTTTCAATAGCTCAGGAATAACGTCGTTTAACATGATCAATAGGCAACGTGTTTATAACAAAAACAATTATTTATTTCTAATCCATAAAGGTCGCATCAATAAAACTGCATAAAGAAAAACTTAATTTGGCGACAAAGCGGTTACAAACTGGAGAGATATCTGTATTCCGGACGTGAGAAAGATAAAAAAGAAGAAATTGGTGCATCGGTGAAAGACACTCCTCAAAAGGGAAATTGTAACACCAAGAAATAATGCACGTATCGTCATGCAAATTTCAGGAGAGATAGGGGTGAGGTGGATATGTAAATGATTAAAAAAACAGACAAATAAAGAAAATCCTCATCAGATACTGTTTGTGAGAAGGGAAAGTTGCTGGACTACGTAGCTCGAATATGAGAACCACAAGATCAGATGCGTGCTCAAATTTAATCGTTCACATATTCTTCTCACCACTATCGCTCCTGAAATATGCATGACGCTACGTGCGTTATTTCTTGGTGTAGCAATTTCACTTTTGAGGAGTGTATAAAAATTTTTGTTTGCAAAATGACAGAAAGAATTCAGGTTGAAAATTATTATAACAACGGACTTTGGGACTTCTTAGCTGAAGTTCCTGGTGGAAGTACCCCCAGTTTTCACCAAACAATTGTTAGAAATTTTGAAAATGGAAAAACTAGCATTTTCAACCATTTGAGAGCAAATTGAACTAGCGAAATGCGAAAGACAGCCTTTCTTTTATTTAGGAGAATCGGATAATAGCTCAGACGTCATCTTTGTCACATGACCATGACCCGATATCTGTCATCAGTAAGACTAAGATATAAAGGAGTACTACATGCAATAATTTCTTAAGTTGAGGGTAATAAATAACGTTTCATGCAAAACAAATTCCATAGACTGAAATGATTATCGGTAAGAACATCTAAATACAATTTGGGAAGGAAATCGTTTTCTGTTGTATTAAAGCATCATTCTTACTAATCTCCGAGAAATGTTTTCTTAAGAAGTAAGAAAGATGGTGGACGGCAATAAGGAAGCGAAGAATGATTACCATTCTTTGCATTTTCGGTTTTTTATGTCCTTTTAAAACACATTTAACTTCTAAAATATAAGTTTTTCTTTTGTGTTATGCAAGAACAAAAATCGTATTTATTTTAAACTTATCAATCTTTGAATTCTCTGTGTATGATCCGAAATAATATTATCTAAACAACAGACTTTTTAATACGCTTGTAGTGAGACAAAGGACACAATTTTAGCTTATGTTCCTGATGGAAATACCAACATCTTTTCTTCAAGAAATTACTGAATACTTTCAAAATAGAAATACAAATAATCCATTTCAGTGGAGAACATAGTAGAGTAACAAAATGGAAAAGTCTGCATTCCTTTCTCTACAAGTATAAATGATGCAAAAGTTCCACGGCTGCTACCCGTATATTTTAAAGAATGTGGGTAGACACGATAAGAAAAATAAGTGGCAGAGAGGTATCCCGACACCACATTTCTAACCATTCTTATCTTAATTTTCATGGAAATAGGATTCTAAAAAAAGTTGTTTCGATTCTAATAAGAAACAAAAATAAATGCGTTTCTCCCACCGAAGCATATTTATGCTTGTAAGTTACCAAGAAATATTTCTCTCTTGAAAGAATACAATTTTATTTTATTTTCTCACTCTCCCTTTCTCATTGAAACATTTGTTTTCCTTAGACGTGCCTTTCCGGTGATCGAAAAAACGTGGTAGTGAATATTTAACAAATATATAAATATATTGGAAAGGTCTTGCGTAGCGTGGTGAAGTGAAATTGTTTGAAATTTGTATTATAAAGACCAGCATACGGATAGAAAATTTTACACAACTCATGTTCTAAATTATATTAGAAGTACTCAAAATGAATGTTATATCAATGGAGAAATAAGTTCCTTAAGGCTACACGGTACTCTTTTTCAAAAAAATTTTTTGGAGACAGTAATATTAAAATTAACTTATGTATTGTTTTCATACTATATTATTAAACTGATTCTGAAAATAAAAAGTCAATTTAACTAGTCCTTATTTTAAAATTTAAAAAAATTTAAAAATTTTGAAGTTTTTTTAAACCCTTATAAAATACACAATTTTTGAAATTTTTTAATTATTTTGAGTGATTTATATTTCATACATTATTGCAAACAAAAGTTAGTATGGATTTGAAAATCTGTTCCCTTGTTGATTTTTAATAATTATTTTTCTAGCTAAACCTGGAAAAAACAGGAAAATTTTTAAAATATTAACTTTAACATTTTTTAAAAAAATAACTAGGGATCCCAGACCTAAATCCATACTAACTTTTATAGAACACATATATCTCAGTATGTATAAAAAATTTCAAGACTCTATCTTGAACAGAAAAAAAGCCTTAGGGATTAGAAAACACTTACATCTTCAAAAATAAAAGTCTGAGAAAAATGCATTTAAAGTTTTTAAAGGCATAAAACAAAAACTAATAATACTTGCAAAGATCTAAATTTTTAATATATTATTTAACTACTTATATAATATATGAAAACACTACTTTAATTAAATATTATGGCAAATATTTTTATTTATTCAAAATATGTTATTGCAAAATATCGATATAGCATTTGTTACGACGACAGATTATTCAGCTTAAAGTTAACATAATAATTTCACAAAAGTTTTAAAACACAATACACTTATAAAAAATAATAATGATATAAATAAAAGTTTAAAAAAAGTTAAAAACTACCAGGTTTGTACATAGCACCTAACTTTTTCTGAATTTTAAATCGACGCAATTTAGCAAATTTTATTTTTTTCTGCGCAACTTTAAAATTTGCAGATTTCCTTTTCTTTCTGAAATAGGTTCTCCTACAATGAATAAAGTACACTAAATGTTCTGATGACAAACTTGTTACAAATTCAATTAGCATCCTGAAATGTTTTTAGAGCTTTTAATGTTCCAACAATAAATTCAGGTATTGCACTCGACATGGCAATCAACACGACTCCTAGAAGCTGTATTTTCTTTGGAATATTTGTCCCATATCATCGAATGTAATGCTTCATTAGAATTGTGTGTCAAACCTCTGACACATGTGCTTAATAATTTAGTTGGCAAATAGGCAATAGTTGATAAATAGGCAAGATTTTGGGCAAATATTCTTTGTTGATTGTTATTTTTACCCAATCTTTTTGAATACCTGATTTTTTTCCACGTGCTAATGATAACTGGTAAAAACACCAAGAGTCAAAGAGCAAGATTGTGTCCCGGAAACTAATACTCTCAGATCTTTCCCATAATTTCACAGCTGCATTTACTTCCATTGCACTAGATGATCCGACATGTGTTGTACTACAAACATTTTGTTGTCCTTTGTACCAAATACGAAATTCAGCACTTTCTTCTCCAAGCTCAAATTTAGTCTGTTCACATTCTCCACACCGCTTTGACATTACTTCGTAGTCTATCACAAAGCCAGTCAGCAAGTCGATAACATATCCTATTCCGATATTTGACGTTGACGTATGTTCTCTTGTCAACCAGCTTCCATCATATGACATTCCAATACCGACTATATCTTTATCATTCCTTGAGCCCTACGCCTCAATGACATCTTTATGAATATAAAGCAACGGCTGATTTGACCCAACAAGATGTCCAATCAGAACTTTTGGCTTATAATGTCTTTTAAAAGTTTTACTAAACATTATGTTTCAATTCATATGCATGCAGAATTTTTCCAACGATGAGTAGCCAAGTTACAAACTTAACATACCTTGCACTAATCTCATATTTACATCAAATGGAACATTAAAAAATTGATGCTTGCTAACATTTGATATTTGATGTAATATAGCATCAACTAATTGTTATGAACATGTTTCACTCTATGTTTGGTCACAATTAACACATACAACATTCACTTTATATGCAAATCTATTTCTTTGACCATAGCAAAGTTTTAAAGATACACTATGGCAAATATTGCTTAAAAATATTCCAAAATTATCTGTAAACAAGCATTCAGTATCCACTATAATGTAATTTGAAAGATACTTTTATATGTAGAAGAAGTATTAAAGACATTTGTATTCTGAAGTTTTGTAGTTATATCCACTAAAGCAGCTTTTTAGCATTGTCATTATCAGCAGTACTCCATCTCTTAGAAATGTTGATTCTCTTCTCAAGCTGCGAAAGTTTTGTCCATGGCATTTAATCAACAGAAAAAACTTCACTTAAACAATTTAAAATAGCTTTTCAGTTATATAAATTATATGCAGAATAAATATTGGTCTTGAGAAATACCTTTTCTTATCAATTTTGGCTAAGTAACTATAAGCACATCAAGAACTCAAAATATAAACAAACATAAATGATTTTAGTAGTGAAAGTTGAAGTTAATATCTACTTCTCTGCAAGTATCGATATTATTTAAAAAATATCAGTAATTAATTAAATTTAAGAATGAAAAAATGCTTTAAAATGAAACCGAAACTAACCACGCCCCCCTCAGCTGTCAAAAATATTGACTGACAATGTTCAGAAAACTTCAAATATCTTAAAAACTAATTGGTTAATAGATCTAAAATTTGGGGCCAAGATTCCCAAATGTATGGGCTACAGGAAAATGCAAAAAAAAATTTTTCGATAAATTTGTCATTTTTAGGGTACTGTGTAGCCTTAATAGAAGTATAACCAAATTTAAAGATAATTATATGAAACAGGGGAAAAGGCATTGATAAGACCAAAGAAATCGAACCAAACCACATTCTTCCAAGATGCTGCTGTAGTCATAATAATAGTCATAGACACGGATTTTAGGACAGCTTTGTTTTCGTCAGTTTATGGGTTCAATTCCTGTTGCATTAAAGATAAACCGTGAAGCGCCGCCGACTCACGTTAAAACTTAAGTTCTACAATTAATTTTAAGACACAAATGACTCTCAAAAACGCCTTAAATTGGGTATTTCATTTTCCCTCATGTATCCTGGTAACCTTAATAAATATTTGATTTATTGTTGCAATTCGAGGCCACATGTTGGCAATATGATTACGTCTTTCAGTATGTTTAAATACATCATAATTTAAATGATTTGTTTCATTTTTCATGATTTCTTTAGTGAAATTAATGGATGTTTAGCCAATTTCAATACCTTTCTCTACATTGATTATGATAATAAGCTTATAATTATGTTATGCGTAATAAGAGGACTTATTTGAAGTAGAAATTGCTAAGTTATTAAATATTTCACTTGTATAAAAGAACATTTAATTAAATAAAAGATCAAAGGAGATGTTTGTGGTTAACGAACACATTTAGAAATACGACCGCAGTAAAAGTTAAATAGGTGAGATTGCTATACCATGTAGTTAGAATAAGAATAAGTACAATTGTACTCGTTTCGAGAGTAACAATTTATTTCCCCTCCTTCTATTAAAAAATTAGAATTAATTCACAGTTTTTAACGTTACAATCCGAAGAAAACATGGGCTAATGGTGAGCAAAAGAAATCTAATGTACTTTTAATACTCATGCATTCAAGCGGTTTCATCAGTTTATTGTTTATCTTTTCTTTTTTATGAAATGTATAAGATATTTAATAGTGACAAATAATAAAATGATAATAATTAATACCTAAAACAATCTGTAATGGCATGTAAATATAGATTAAATATTTGTTTGAGAATCTATAACACATTACTCTGCAATGTATACATATTTAACAGCGTGTTACACACACACACACACACACACACACACA
>BMAW01111620.1:27300-59514 GCA_019974015.1 Nephila pilipes
ATGTCTTCTTTCGACTCTCATCTCACATAACATGTGATTCAATTCGAAGTGGAATTGTATGTGTTTTTGCTTTGTGTTACTTGTATTACTTGTATTGTATTCTTTGTGTTTCTTATATTCCTTAAAACCAAAATTTTGGTAAGAAATTATTATATAAGTTGTCTTTCCTAGGGACAATATTGATTTTACAGCTACTCTTGAAACCTTCAAGGAATACATTCATAAAAAGGATGCCTTCAGCAGCCTTTTGAAAATACAAATAGTTAGCTTTTTCATGATCAGCAGGATTCAAATCGTTTGGCGTTGACGGATTCTTTATGTACCCATATTAAATTTTCTTTCTCTCGGTATCATATGAATTTTATTTTTTAAGATTGAATATAAAATGGGCTTTAGTAACTGGACTGTAATTATTTTTTTGAATATTTTGTAAAACTTTTCGGATACAATTTAGCCTTTTGGTGCCACTTACTTACTCCTAAATATTATTACAAATTTTTAATAGTTTCTTTAGTTTAATACTAATTTTACACAAGTTGATGGAAAATTCTTTGTAATTTCATATTTTCGAAATTAAAGAGAAATTCATCATAAGTCGTCGTAGAGAAATTCGTCTTCTCCTGACGTTGGCTTTCATCTTCTAAATCTTAAAATTATCTCTTAAATCCTTCTTGACATATATTTTCAGTGCACATACCCGTTTTTATTTATAAGTTGTTTCTTAAATATTAACGCAATTTAATGCAGTTTTTTATGAGCTCTTTTTCAAAATAAGTTCGAAAGCAACCAATTTTTGTACGATATTATAAGAAAGTAATTCCTACAGCCTTCCTTTAATTTTGATTTTCCTTATCAAACCAATTACACCATAAAGGATGGTAACTGAGAAAGGTGATATCCCAAAAGGTTTTCTTTTTAAATCCAATTTTGAGTTCACCCGCTCGTGTCTAAATTGTCTATTGCACCATAAAACCATTTTTAAACAGCAATCGATTTGTAACAATGTTTCATCGTAGGCTTCGCTGCATCATATCGTCCACTCCAGTTGCTTTCCGACAGTACTTTTATAGATACCTCAGTCTCGGGTAATGGATTTCAAATGCGGGTCGAAAACACGAAGTTTTTAAGCATTTTCTAGAACTTTAAGAACGATAAGCAGAATGGAACTCTCCCATATACTTACATCCCTTAAAAGCTAACGAGTGACTTACGCAAGGTACAAACAAATCTTTTCTGCTTACATTCTGAAACGTGACATGAACCACGGAGAGAAAACCTGCATGTGTAATGGAAGAGTTGTGAAAGAACTGATTTCGAGAGTTTTGACATTTACTAATTCTTCTTCACAATGCTATTTAGAAATTATTGCGTTATGTCAACAGCCTTCTTTCGAGTTTGAAGAAATCCCTGAAACATTTCTCTCGTTTCTACTTTTAGCCTTTCAATGTGAATATATCTAATAATCTAAATCGGTTATGTGGAGATGAGTCAGGTTAGTTTCAAAACATATTCCGAAATATTTTGCTCGTTTGATGTTTTCAGTGATGCTCTTTTTACAGTATCTCTGAAAAGAACATTATTTTGAGTTTGCTGGGTAATCAGTAAATTCGCCTTTAAAACAATTTAGTAGTGTAAGTTTTCACTTTTAACTGTTGCAGAAGTCAAAGGAAGAAAGCCTGGTTATTGCCTTGCGATCGTTTTATCGTCAAATGTTCGTTCTCTGACTCCAGTTTGGGTTAGGAAATTTTCAACGGACTGAAATCTGGGTTAGATTTAACTGCGTTTGTGCAATAAACGATTTTTAGTTTATTTACAATTGTGAGTGTGTGAACAGTTAGGGGTCCGGATATATTTCATCTGTTATGATGGATACAGTTTTTAAGATAATCATCATTTGATCAATTAGATTATTTATAAAAATTAGAAACCAGAAGACAGTGGAAAGTTAGAGAAAAAAAATGATATATTTGTAGAAATGAGCGACTGCGAGTTTCCGAGAAGATTTCGTTTAGTAAAACAAACTGTTGTCATACTGATCCTACTAATTCAAGAGATATTTTAGACTTGACCACTTTAAGTAAAACCTTTAGTTGAACAGGATCTGCCTGTTCTACGTTTTTACGCTGTTGCGTGTATGCAATTAGCGATTGCTGATAAGAGAAAACATTCGAGGTCACGGGGTCTAAGTGGATTAATGAGAATCAATCAATAATTGCAGTTTAGGGAATTCTGAGTTAAATATACAATCCTGAAATGAAATTTTATACAGGAGGTTTAATTTTCCTTGACCTAAGTTTCATAACTCCAGGATTCAAAGTGTAATCCAGTTAACGGTGCATACAGCCGTAAACGTGAAAGAAGACATAGAATCTAGGTACTATTAATGATGTACAAAAAGGTTTAAAAAATTAAAAGAGTTAATGCGACAGAAACGTTAACTTGATATAATTTAAATATACATTATAATAATTTGTAGTAAAGTGATTATTTAGTCTTTTCTAAAATATAACTTTAACATTAAATAATTAAAGCAGTTTTCATACATGTATTATGCTTCGAAAGGCTTTAAGTAATGTATAAAAATAATTATTTTTATACCACTTTTTAACTCAGTATGATGTACATAAAAAGGAAAATATATCGGACGATTTTGTCTTTTCATTCTGTTTGTGTATTTCTGTTTGCAAGAAATGTGATGTAGTTATTGAAACTTCCTCATACATTGCTAAAATTAAACTTTATATTTTTGCTTAAGCATTTGTTACATAATTTATTATAGATATAGTTCGCTTGTTTTTTAGTGTTCTTTGTACCATTTTTCAAAGCCTTTCAGTGTGCTTAAAATGCCTTTGCAACACATCTTAAAAACAGCTTTTTCCTATAAGAGTGGTGTTTTTGATTCCGTCTCCAATGTCGTACGGAAATCTTAATACTAGTTGAAATCTGTAAGCCAGTATCCGTGATTAAATTAAATTAAATGCACATAGAATGTTGACATGTGAGAGATTACTTACTATAAATACCGAACTTAGACTTTCTGAACTAAACATTGTGAAAAGAATGAACTTTGTCAATAAAAAATATTATCTTTTTTAATCATATGTATTTCAGATCCAAAATGCTTTATATATGTTACATTCTTTTCATAATATTTCTACATAAATATTTGAAGGTATTGTCCTACCAATGTGAAGTAAATTTACGGAGTATCTGAGCATATAATTATCACTTCTAACTTTTCAATATCATTAAGAGTACATTTTTATTCAATCGGTTAAAGAATTTCGTAAAAATAGGTATATCGTAACATGCAATGCTATTGTAACCAGGTTTTCTAAAAGTCCGTTATGCATTACCGTTATGGATATTGCGTAAGCTGTAATATTTTCAAGAAAGAAATTTGAAATATTCTTATAATTGCACAACATTAAGGTCTTGAAATATATATAAAAAGAAATATTTTCTGTAATTGGTCATTTGACTTGTGAAGCGAGTATATTTCAATCATATTAGGCACCATTATAAAATATTCTGTCTTTCTTGTTGTGCTGCTGATTTCCGCAGTTAGTTGCCTGATAATTTTGCACGCATTGGTCGAACTCTGCTCCTAGAATAATGTAGAGTATTTGGAGTTACAAAGCACATCGGCCGAAGAGAGTGAATCAATTTAAGAAGCCGTACATTTGCTCGGTTATTTTTAAAGACAAATAGAAATTTTAAAATAGAGACCTCTGTGCCAAAATATCACTAAAACTTTTACCAGGGTCTTCAACTGCACATTGTAGTTAGGAGATCATAAATGACTCCTCCGATATTACACGAATCGTACTTCTTAACAAGAAAGCTTATCCACGATATTAAGCAATTCGAGAAGTTATGCATAAATAAACTGAATCATTAATTAATATATTTTCTTTTCATTTAAGTAGAAAAATATCAGAGATCGACAAATTATTTAAATATGTGATATGGACTAATGTATGTGAAAATAGGAGGAAAAACAAGGCAATAAAATTCCACAGTAATTAATTTTCTACTTTATATTCATGTAATAAAAATTTTACAATTATTATAGAATCAGTTAATTGAGGATGAGAAAAAATACTGATTTTTAGTTTAAACACAAGACACTCATCGATTATCAAGTAATATAAATATAATAATACATCGTTTGAATTATTGATATAAAAAGCAAAATCGCATGCAATTTGCTTGGTACTCCATGTGAAGTCAGGCAGTACTCAAGGTAGAAATTTTGTAACCTAAATAAGGTCCCCACCTCTTGGTCAGAGATTTTAATAGTGATTTCTTACTCCAAATCAACCTGAAGGCAGGAAGTGAAAAGAGAAGAAAAAAAAATTCGGTATCATAACTAAGGCCTCCGATTAAAATTAAAACTTCTTTCCAATATATAGTCTTTCATTTAACTCTAATCTTTGACGTTAATTAGACGCAAAACATTTGTTTCAACAATTCCATTGTCTTCGGCACTGACTTGTGGTATTTTTAGTAACTCTTTTTCTAGCATGTTTCAGTAACTCGAAATTATTTAATCACTTCATGTTCTTATGGTTAAGTTTATATTACATCTTTTCTATCTACAAATTCAAGACTTAAATAAAATTTAAATAAACATATGTTTTATTACAAACCAAATTGTTGATCATTATTATCTTTAAAAGTCAAATATAAGAAATTAAATGAAGATACATGGAAACAATGGATATAGTGAGATAAATAAATATTTAATAATTTGTATATGAGATTTACTTTTTATCCTAGATAAAGAAAGAAAAAAAAATTGATATATTAAGTATATTTGATAAATTATGCATCATTTTGTCACATGTATCACCAAAGCTTCTCTCACCATTGCTGTAATCTCATTAAACAAAAAAGTAAGAATATTTATGAGTAAACGAAGGTAGTACAAATTTCTTCAAACTGAGTAGGAGAGGCAGTGAGAGAAGTTTATGCCTTGAACCGAATATGTGACAGGGATTCTACAAAGACTTATGAAATGAGAAAACACAAAATATTGCTCCTTAAATGGAATTTGACTCTGAGATTCTAGAACGCTGAAGAACATGTCAAAATCTTGGTGTATAGTATTAATTCGAATTAAAAAACCACATACGACGTAATAATGGAAGTAACTCTATTTTATTGGAATGTTTAATTTAGTACACACGCATTGATAGAGGTATTAAAGAGCAGCTTTATTCGTCATTTAAATGTCCTCGTCATCGTAATTCCAATACAAAATAAAGCGAGCATCGAAATTTAATTCTCTCTAAGGTTTTGAATTTTTTATTGCTCAAATCAAAGTATTTAATGCAATATAAATGCTCACAAATTGATCTAAGTTTTTTTTTTGTTGTTGTTGACAGAGATGAATAAGTGATTTTTCATACGGCAGATTTAATATTACAGAAATATAAAAAGAAACCAATTAATTCTACACGAAAACGCAATCTGTTAAATGTAGCTTATTCGTTTTTTTGTTTTGTTTTTTTTTAAATAACTAAGAACTTAAAATGTATCTACTTCCTTTCCTGTTAATAGACCAATAGCTGAAATTTTTACTGAGATTATCATTGAAAACATTTCTTTAATATACATCATTCCATAGTTATGTGAAGTTCATTTTTCAGAAAATATTTCAACTCTGTTATCAATGCTTTTAAATTACCTACAAACGGAATTTATTAAAGATTTCAGAAAAAAATATTATTCACTTCCAAAAGCATTTTATCTTATAACATATCTTTTATTATGAAATTTTGTAGCCGATCTATTGAAAATTTAAGTATAACAGTATGGAAAATTTAAGAGTGATAATTATACGAGCAGATACTCCTTAAAACAAGATGGATTATCAAATGTAGAATTATCAATTCTATTTTATATTCACACAGAAATATTCTATAGATAATTTGAAAGCATAGGAAGCATTTTAAATGTGAAAATCTTCTGAATATTTTCGATAATTTTTATAAAAGTAGTGTTATTTATTATTTATAATATTTATTTCAGTGTGTGATAATTAGTGTAAGTAATCTCACATGTCTGCATTCCAAATACTCAATTTTATTCTGTTTAGTCAGAGACAGGTTTATAGATCTACAACAATAAAAAGATATGTATACAATATCGGTTTGGTTTGGTTGTGTTAGCGTCGCACTAGAAGCATCCCGAGGGCTATTGGTGACGGACATCGTAATTTTGAACCTCGGTCAAGTGACGAGGACAACACCTAAGTTGGCACCCCCTTCTCCTAACTTCCATAACACGCCAACTGGAGGATTTTGGGCCCCGACAGACTTAACGTGCATCAGCAGCGGCTACCCGGCGAGTCTTTAATGGAATCAAAGCACGCACCCATGACTGAACGAAAACCGCCTGTCGCGGGAGCGTTCAATATTGGATATGTAACCGAAAACACCACACATATAGGAAATGATGCTTTTACATGTGATGCAATATCTTTTAAAGAGTAAGAGAAATCATGGAGAAATAATAAAAAGAACACTCACAACCTGAAAAAAATAAATTCTTGAGTAATCCTTGAACAAAGCGGAACAAGACCAAATTTAATTGACGAATCAAATTTAACAATGAATGACGTAGTTATTATAACTACATAAAGTTCTTAACGAAGACTCAGGAAACGATTATTACTTCAAAAATAGCTGAGATGCTTACATGTTTCATGTACGTGTTACTGAAGAAGAAAGTGGTATAAAAATATTTTGTAGACATTCCTAAAATCTTGGTTTTCAAAATATATGAATGTGAAAATCACTTTTTAGGGATTCGAGCTCATATTACATTTTATGTATGTGTGAATTTTGAGATTATTGAAAATAATTAGAACGTATGTTTAACTGCTTTCGAATTCTTTTCGGATTTAATAATTTCTTAAACTTTCATAAATGATTTTCTAAGCAATTTTTCCTTTGCAGTTAAATGTAATTTAAATCCCTTTTTCTCCATATACGTAAAGAGATCTGCAAACCTTACGATATATGTGATATGCAGTAGTATTTCGAAATTGCATAAAATACGATGGAATTAAAATTCTTTCTTTTCTTTTTTATACTCATTTTATTTACATTTTGTAATTATCAATGTATGAGTAATTACAATTGAATCATGTGACACAAAGCAACAACGCAAAGACTTCCGGGTGGTACTGCACGTCAAGTTATGTCGGATCACAGTCAAGGGAGAGACATTAAATGGATCATATCTCTAATCATGAGCTTCAAGAAAGATGAAATATTCGTCGAGATCCGGGTCTTTAAAATTGATTCCAACAAAATAAAAGAGTGCGAAATATTAGCAAGAACTGATGAAGATTAAATGGAATTTACTACCTATTCTTCACGTGTTAATGGAAGTACCAATGATCAGCTGTATTCTTCATTGAACTCTACTAGTCGTTATCATTAATCCAATAATAAATAATACATACTTTGCCTGTAGCTGTCTCTAAGCCAGTGCTCCGCAACCTTTTCTCACCTACGACGCACCAAAATTCTTTCTAGAATTCCGCGGCTCACCAAAAGTTTAAGTATATAGGTATTAATTGATACACAAATTTTACAATAAGTGTTTGTTTTTTATTTGAAAAGTATACATACATAAAACCATAACATATTTATTTCTACGCAATCATAATAATTATTAATGTGATACCTGCGCTTGTTTCAATGAACACAAAAGTTTCATATTCGGCTCAATATTTGACAAAGCAACCCGAAGTTCTTGGTCAAGATCTTTTAAGCATGACTGCTTATCAATTTTAATTAATACAAGAGTTGAAAAACTTTGCTCACATAAATATGTCGTCGAAAATGGAAGTAATGTTAAGATTGCTTTGTAGGAAATATGAGGATATTCTTTTTTAACGTAAATCCAGAAAACATCTAATGGAATTTCGGAGAAGTATAATTTTAAAGTCATGTCATTATTTAAATCTGTAAATTCCTCTCGAATTTGTAGAGGCAGTGCTTCCGTAGAATTTATTGCATTGGTTGCAAAAGGATTTCGAATCCAATCGTATTGTTCCGTATTAATGGAATAAAAATATTGATCAAATTTCTGCTGAAGCATACTTAAATGTTGTTGGGCCAGATCCACAATTAATTGGTTGTTTTCAATTGTAATATGATTGGTCCTTTGGTACATTTCCAAACATCCTTTTTGCAACTCTTTCTGCCAAAGTTCGAGTTTTTTAATAAATCCTTGTAATTTGTCGGAGCACGTCAAAATATTCTCATTTCGACCTTGCATTTTTTTATTAAGTTCATTCAAATGCTCGAATATATCAGCCATGTATGCAAGTTTGGATATCCAGTAATCATCATCGAGGCGCTGGCATATTTCGAGCATATTCTGTGTTAAAAGAAATTCTCGCACCTCGTGACGAAGCTCAAATAATCTAGCCAAAACTTTGCCTCAGGATAGCCAACGAATTTCTATATAAAATAATAAGGATTCATATTCAGCTCCTATTTCTGCACAAAGTAATCCAAAAATTCGCGAATTTATGGCTCTTGATTTAATTAAGTTTATGATTTTAATGCATTCCTTCATCGTGTTCAAAAGTTCTTCCGGCAAATTCTTGACCATCAATGCTTCGCGATGTATGCAGCAGTGTGTAAATTGTACTGTCGGATTTTTTTGTTTTACACAAGAGACAAAACCTTTTTTACGACCCGTCATTGCCGCAGCGCCATCCGTGCAAACAGCAATGCAGTTGCTCCATTGAATATTACATATTTTGAAGAAATCATCGGTTACTCGAAAAATTTCTTCACCGGTAGTTCGCTCTGGAACCTCCTTACAAAATAAATAATGTTCTTTAATAAAGTCCTCGTCAACGAAACTTACAGTAGCTATCAGCTGTGCTTTATTTTTAATATCAGTTGTTTCATCGCTGAAGCGCAAATTTTTCAGCCGATAACAGTTTTTTAATCAGTGTTCCTAAAAGATCGCTTGACATATCGTGAATACGTCTTTTAACAGTATCAGCAGACAACGAAACTTTATTCACTTCTTTAACTTCATTGGGCCCAAGCATAAGTCTAACAATTTCCATGCATGCTGGTTTAATAAGTATTTCGCCGACAGTATGTGGCTTCTTCTGACTTGCAATTAATTTTGCAACATGATAGCTAGCTTTTAATGCCTTTCCAGAAACTGTTACGGCCGATTTCATAAATTTCTTCTGTTTTTTATTTTGTTCTAAGCACCTCTTAAAATATTGTTTGTCTTTGTTGGCGCAGCTAGGATGGCTTGAATATAGATGCCGCTTTAATTTACTGGGCACCATTGACTCGTTTGATAGCTGATCGCCGCAAATGATGCACTGTGGTCTTGGTGCCGTTTCGTCACCACACCACGAGAATCCATATTTAATGTAGTCTTCGTCGTACTTTCTTTTCACTACCTTCTTTAGGTTTTTTGTAACACTTGTGCTGGGTTCTTCATCATCTGTACTTGAAGACGAATCTTTCCGACGTAAAAATTTATCCATATTTAACCTTTACGAATTCGCTAAAATTGAGAGAAAATTTCCTTTCCGTACGGCTGCTTATTCAACTTAGGAGACAATTTCTTACCCCCTCTTGAATGTTCAGTATTCTCCATGAGTCATTGTTAAGGTATTCATTTTACAATGGCATGAGGGAAAGGGTTGCCGATTTTTAGACAGGAATCAAAACAGTGTTAGACAGGCTCCAACATTTGGCTACATATGTCACGATAATTTTTTCTAAATTCTCCTTTCCATCTTTTAATTGGATGGGTTTTACAAGCTTTACGCTTTGAAATACTTATTTAGTTTTTATGAATATCGTTCATTTTGAAAAATTTATTTTTTTAAAAAGTAAATTCTAAAATTCAAATAGATATTTTATTAGAGTTTGAACAACAGAATTTCAGGTAAAAGAGAGAAAAAGTTATATAATTGAGATATTTAATAATAATCATATATGAGAAAAGGGCTTTTTCTATTTGTTTCATTCGTAATTTTTTCTAAATCTCCACAAATAATAGCAAAATGTTTTCTTGTTCCTTAAAATTATTTAGTATTTAAGAATAATTAATTAATATAATTATAAAGAAATTTATGATAACTATGAAAGTCTAGTAAATAAATTTCTTAAATTAAAAGTTTCTGTACTCACATAGATAACCTGCTCCGAAAGTACAGCAAACAGAGGCAAAACTTTGAACTGATTTCTTATGAATTCGAATAAAAATAATTTATAATATTTTTTGCTGTGATAAAAATATTTTTCTGAATTTTAATCTTAAGGAAAAAACATGAATTTATATTTTAATTTTAGAAGAATTTTTGCCCCGAAGCTTACTGAAATCTCAAATTTAAAAAAAAAAGAAAAATTTGTTATAAGCATCGCTTTTTTTAAATATGTAAAAAAGTGAGTTCTTCTTTTAAAAATTTTAAGCGCCAAAAAGAGGCACAACAACAACTCAGTTTGTTTGTTTGTTCTCCGTTTAACTTCCCTGCCCATTGAAATTCCATCGGTTTAATTTATTTTTTTTTATTCTTATCTTTTCTTTTCAGTTATTTCTGTGTTGAGTCATTTTTAAATAAACTGTGTGATATTCTTCAAAAACAGTTCAGGTCAGTGCAAAGAGCCATGTTGCATGCCTTACAAATTATAGTGGTTTTTCATTGTAAATTCTTTTTAGCACAACAAACGCATCGTCTTTTTTTCTTTTCTTCAATTGACCAATGAGAAAATTTTGTATCCTTTGTTTTCAATTTTTGTGTCACTGAAGGCTCTGCAATTTTATGAGTTATATTTCTTATCAAAGATGTTATTAAATTCATTCTAAATTCTTTTAAACTGAAATTTGACGAATTTTGATTTGACTTAAATATCAGAAACGCATTTAAAACAGCAATATTCATGCTGGCATTTATAATAGCTGGTATGAACTTTTAACCCGACTTTTCCCAAAAATGGTAATACATTTTACGTTTCCGATCCATTGACCTCTTTCCATGAAAATAAGCTCTTTCTGCTTTCTCAACAAAATTCCCTGATGTATCCAAATCAACCACATTATCTCCCAAAATGGTATTTTCTAATTTTTCGCATTCTGAATCACTATCATCAAAATTTTCTTCATCTAAATTCTTCATAACAATTTCAATCTCCGTTTGCGTGAGATATTTCTGAGGCATTCTTAAAAATTTAAGAAACAAACCCGAGAAAAGAAAAATTCTTCTATTATGGACAGCTTAAATTTTCGAATGGAGAATATCTTTAGCCTTGTAAGTTGTTGTTCCGAAACATCGCCAACCATTTGAAATGCTCACGCAAAAGATAATAATGGCGAAAAAGTTCCCCACCCAATTACGGACAAAGCGACACCGAGTGACAAAGGCATTGGAGAATTTCTGAGAAAAGGGGGGAGGAATATTCTCTCAATCGCTTGGTACAGCATCTGTACCGAAGTCGAAGTCAAGGGACAAAATGTTTATGGTACAGCATATGTACCACCGAAGGGAAAAGGTTAAAGGGGTATAAAACTTAAAATTTTTTATACGAAGAACGTTAACCATACATAATTCAGTAAGATAATTAATAATAATTATCGTTAGTGGTAGGAACGTGTTTATTTAACTTTGTGTTGTAAAATAGTGACAACAATGACATACGAGTGAACGTGATGTACCACGCGCAAATGCAAATAACACATGCGCATGGGTCTTCAACGATGCGCATAACGGTCGTTTTGCTTTATCTATGATTAATTTGGTGGGCCTTGGTGTTTACACAACACACTGTGCAGTTTTCAACTGTTCTCACCAGGGGACCATTGAATAATTATTTACTTATAATAATTATTCTATAGTATATTTAGAAAAATAGACAGTATTATGAAAAAAAATTGTCATTGTGTATTAAATACATGATGAAAAATTGTAAAATGTCTAATACAATGTATTTGACATACAATGTATTTGACATACAATGTATTGACATATTTGTCAATACAATGTATCTGACCGCGGCACACCTGTATCTGGCTCATGACACACCAGTGTGCCGCAGCACACCGGTTGCGGAGCACTGCTCTAAGCTATAAAACGCGCTACGTTCAAATCAAACAGTTTAATGTAATACAAGTACTGTCACACTAGCCTTTCTTTACAATGACGGAAATGAATAAATAATTTAAATCATCTCAACTTTAATATAAGAGTGAATAAGAAAAGAAACAAACACTAAATTTCGACTTCTACTTCATCGTTCTCAAATTGATCATTAGAGAAAGGTTCCTTTTAAACTTTGCAATTTTTACATCTATGTTCGGGAATTTCATAGCAATCAAAGTTTGCCGTTACTGGAGTGTTCTTTGTAATAATTTTTTAAACTTTCATAAAGCTTAAAAGAATTCAACACCCATAAGACATCACTTGATATAAGTAGTTGAAGTCTATTAGCCAGCCTCTATGATAAAATTGAAAGAAATTATTAGTTTTGAAGAACGTATGTGAAACGGAGGAAGATATTATTTAATATAAATGTCAAACTTTAAATAAATATTATCACTAACAAAGAACTTGAATTAAAAGAACATAACGAAATCATAGGTTTTTTCATAAATTTCATAAATAATTGCCGATAAATATAAGATAAAAATGATAGCCCATTTCTAAAGAGACCTTCATTTACAGAGCTTATAATGATCATTATGCCTACATTTGTATTACGTCTGATACAGGACCTCGTAATAAAAGGCGTATTGTAACATGTGATGCTTTAGGAAGTTGATAAGCTTTTCTACAAATTTGTAACAAATTCACTTTATATGTAACCTGAAAACTTTGACAGCAGTTTTAAATATTTTTCTGAAACATAATCTTCATAGAGTTCTTGAACAATATATATTTAAATTATGATTAAGTGATTATCTGTGTTCAAAAGAATTAAAATGTAACAAACTTTAAAAGAAAATTTAATATATTTTACTGTAGTTTATTCATTTTTATTTTCTTTACATTTTTAAGATATATTAAGAATCCAAAATTATATTATTTTTTCTTTTTAATAGACCAATAGTTGAAATTTATTCACATATAATCGCTGAAAACATGTCTTTAATATCCAGTTTCTGTAACTCTATGATGCGCCTTTTTCAGAAAATAATTAAACATTGTTATCAAAATTTTAGCCTACGTACAAATTGAAAAAATTACACACATGTAAAAAACACTTATCAATTTTTAAAAGCATTTCACGTTGTAACATGCCTTATACTTGAAATTCTGTAACACTCCCAATGAAAATTTTAGAAAAATGTTGAAAATTTTAAGTTATAGCTATAAGCTCATATACCCTATAAACCAGGTGTTAATTCAGGAATGTCTTCTATCTCTTCTACCTTTTATTTGTCTGAACTTATTGAAAAGAGTATCTGAATTTTTTCAACGAATAAAATATGTCAATAACTTATTTATGTATTAGACAACTTTTAAAAAGAAAATTCTTTATTATTATTAATATTTAAAACCCTATGAGGGGCGGTGGTATATTTTTATAATACATTTTTTTAACATATAAATCTCTGAAAAATTTCCTTTTTTCCCACACATTTAACTTCAAATGGTTGCCCATAGTTTTGTTTACTTAAATTAGATGGTAGAATCAAGCAGAATAATTATTAAAATTATTGCGTAGAGTCTAATAAAAGTTTCCATACCAAATGGTTGTTTTATTTCTCAAAGGAATGTTTCTGAAATGAATTGAAAATTTTAAATTCATCAGCTACCTAATCTACATGTTTAAAACTTTATGTAAATACTGCTAATTTCACAAAACAAACAAAATAAAGAATTAGTTTCGTACTTCAAACAAAGTGGTATAAAATTTATACCACCACCCACACATAGGGCTGGTCAGAAATAGATGGCAGAACTGAAATTTGCGATTCAGACTTATATGTGATAGTTCGCTTTGTTATAGTGAAATATAGAGAACATAAATATGTTTTTGAGAACAAGAGTGGCAAAAATCCGACTTAATCTCCAAAGAAAAGAAATTTAAAACAGGAATAGAAGTTTATCAATGCGGTGCATACCCAACAAAAGACAACAAACAAAAGTGCAGAAGAAAAAGGATATCTGGAAACCAAATCTGTTGCAAAAAAATCAAACAAAGTGAAGACGGAGGGAGAACCTTTGAACACTTCTAAGACATGACTGGCTGGAGACAGCAGATTAGGGATTTGCTGTCATTGACAGACACGAGACATGTTTACTGTTATGGTCAGAAGTATTTGCATGATAAAAGAAATAGTCGATAAGCTACCGGCAGTAGAGAAATGGCAATAGGGACTCATTGCCTCCAGCTTGACTTTAAAAATAGGGTTTGAATTAACGGAAATGTAAATCCTTTACAAATAGTATCACAGAAGGTACAAAATAACAAAGATATATTCGCTTTGTAAGAATAGATTCCTGAGCTTTTGAGCACCAGATGTGAAACTTTAAAGAAAGGATGGTTCTTTCCAAACTTTCCTATGGTTCTTTCCCAAATGGTTCTTTCCAGGATGGTTTTAGATGTAGGAAATCCGCTTTTAGCAGAGATCAAAAAGAAAGAAAAAGAATTGAGTAGGCATCCACTAAATAATTCAGAGTAAAGAGGGCTGACCATTTTTGTCTGTTTGTTTTTTTGACATGCCTGTTCATCACATATATGGCAGGGTATGTTTTCAATACAATAAATTACCATAGACGGCTGGTTTTTGAACTCTTACGGATATCAAACATCCAACAGCAGTTTAGTTTTATCTAGTGATCGTTCAGTTTATGTTTTCATTTCTTTTCGTGACTTTTTCAGATTTCTCACAATAAAATGCATAATTATTTTAGAAGTTTTCAATTTTTTTGAATGAACTTTATAATTAAGATTTAATTAATTTTTTAAACGTATCTATTTTTAAATATATTTTTAAAAGAATGACTATTCAGGGACTTTCAATTTAAAAAAATTATCTTTGCATGAAGCACTCCCTTCCAATAAATTATCGGAGTTATCTTCATAAATATGTTTGGATGAAAATTTCACTACTCTCTATGGAGTAAGAAAACGTCTCATTTTAAATAAAACTGTATATATATTTCAACTAAATTATGTTTATTAAGTTTATAACAGAGTGTTTTATCTTTAATCTTAAAATTTAAATAATGGTGAGAATGATGATAAACTGAAATTTTAAATATACAAATAAGCTATTCTTAATTAATTGACATTATTTCGCAGAAATTATCTATCTTGGAAATAAAAAATAGTACGCCATAATGTTCTAATTATTTTTAAAATGTTTTGTGATCCTAATTTTTGCCAAATTAACTAAAAAATTACGATTTTCTTTGAAAATATTTATTATTTCATCGAAGGATAACGAAACAACGAGTGAACAAATAAGATGTCTTACATGGGCAGTGCTATATAATATATAGCGGGTCTTAAAAATCAGGAAATATATAACAATTAATTTTACAGCTTGATGCTGTGCCCTTTTAACCTTATTAATGCACATCAGATGAATGTTAAGAAAAATATATAATGTTTTTATATTAATGTTTTTATGTTATTTAATGTAATTAATGCCACATGTGTGCCCTCAACATACTGAATTTTATTAATTTTTTACGGAGATGGGCATGTAGATGTCAATTAGTATAGCATACAAAATCTTAGATAGAAGCAAAGACGTCATACTTGAAGGAAATAATGTTTTTACGGATATCGCAGTGTCTTATTAAGAACCATGAGAAAATAATTTAAAATTAATATTAAAAAGAATGAAATATATGCAAAAGCCCTTCGCTAAAAAATTCGGAATGAATCTATACAAAGAAATAACAAAACCTTCTTGCATGGTTCTACTATAATGTTGAAAGACGTATTATATCAAGTTCTTGACACGTGTGTTTGAAGATTGAAAACATATAATTGAATATTTACATATTTTATGTATGTAGTATGGGAAATATTTTGTAGAATTTCTTAATATTCTATATACAATACCGACCAGATATATGCAAATTAATTTAGATTTTCAATTCTAATATTAGATTTCAGATAAGTATGGATAATCACTTTACTTTTATATTTATAATATATGTTTAACTTCTATCGATCTTGTATTCCAGCTTTCTCAAATTGCAGAAAGTACTTGTATATGATATTAAGGGTGCATTGAATTCATACATTTACGCAATTATAACGATCCAAAAGCTTTATTGAATATAAATATGGAATGGGATAAAACGAGTGAATTAGGTTGAAATACATCTAAACAGTGTTTTGTTTTGTATTAATGTCATGAATGTTTTCCAATGATCATTGCAAAAGCGAATGAAATGTAAGAAAATACATTGGTTTGTAGTGGACACACATTGACCTCGTCAGTAGTAACGTAATTTAGACATTCGAAAACCTTTTATTGAACAAAAAGTGGCAGTCCTTAAAATTCTATGTGATACTACATCTAAGATTATGTGAAATGCTAGTGAAGGAAAAATTGTTGTACAAAAGAAAAGGTTCCAATCAATAAGGACCAAGGATTTTCATTGTTGCATTCTTTGCCAATCGCCCTGAATCCAGGAAGCAAAATGAAATAGAGACCACATCTCTCGATCTGAAAATTGAAAATTCTTTTGCCAGGGTTAAGTAGCTTGCCATTCGAGTGTGATGTGAATTGGAAGCAAAAGTCTGTTTTAAAGAACTTCATATGCCTGCGTTATATTGATTCATGTTATTTTTCGTACGGATATTTTTGGCGCTCCTCAGCAACACGAAAGGACTCAATCTCTTAATTATAGGCCGCTGTAGCCTAGTGTTCATGGTCGAAATTAAAATTCCAGTTCCGGATCTGTAATAGTGATTCCTAAATAAATGATATATGAGTTCAAGTAACAGAAACTGTTACACATTAAATGAATCCCATCTCTAATGATTAGATTCGCAAACAATAAATCATTTATCAAGATCTTGATCTGTAACAGTGATTCGAATAAAAAAACACGTGCATCATACGAATAGTAATAGAAACAGCTCCCCATTGAATGGATTCTTTAAATTAGTACGTATTAATGAAGAGCCGCATTCGTCATTCAAATGTCCTCCACATCTTCATTTGAATACAAAATTACACATGCTACATCTGTATTTCTCTCTAAGCTGTGGAACGCTATTTGTTCAAATAGAAGTATTTAATGCAACATATCCTCCGTCGAACTCCCCTCCCTTTTTAAATCCATGAAGATGAATAAATGATGTATCTGATTTCTCTTTTAGTATAAGGGATATTAACAAAAGTTGCCAAGACTCAAAGGAAACGTAATGCGTTTAAATGCAGTTTACTTCTTTTCCTTTCCTTTCCCGGTTTGAAGTAAACTAAGTACTTAAAAATTGTCTCCTTGCTTTTCTAGTAATAGGCCAATAACTTGAATTTAAAATTTTGTAATGACGAAAAATATCTCTACAGTAGAATTTGTTCTAGAATTAAATGAAATCCATTTTTTAAAAAAATATTTTAAATTCTGTTAACACATAATCAGTTTACGTCCAATCGTAGTCATAGTTATCAGACTTGTGTAAACAGCCTATTAACTTCCAAATAACTTACATGCTTTCAAGTACCTTTTACTACTAAATCCTTTAAACTATCCAAAAAACTAAAACTTTAAAAGCTATCGTTATACATTCAGGTAATCGACAAACCGAAGTTTCTTCAGAATTGTTGCTATGCCTTCTATTTTTTTTATTTATCTGGACACATAAAGAGAATCTGAACGTATAGGAAGCCTTTTAATTATGAAAAAAAAAAACGTTTGATTATATACGATAATCTATTTTAAAAAAAGTTCTTCATTATTGAAAAGGTTAAATTCATTTAGCCAGTGTTAAGTGATTATTCTAAGTAATCTTACCTGTGTGTTCTCTTACAAACTGAATTTTATTCATTTTAGTCATGGAGATGGTTTTTTAGATTTCAATTAAAATAATGATAAATATGCACCATCTGAGATGGAAACAAAAACACTATACTTACAAAAGTGTTGTTTTTAACTTGTGTTACAACATATTTAAAAAAAAACCGCTAAATTTTTTAAAAAACTAGTCAAAGAACGCTTATTAATGCACACCCATCTAGGTAAAGTGATTTATCAACTTAAAATGACAGAGTAACAGCCATACTTAAGAGGTCTCATGGGTGTCAAATTTTTTTCGACAGCTGAAAATATATTCGATTTTCGACTAACTATAATTAATTTAAATTTAAATTAAATTTTTTTATATTTTTACGCAAGATTTAATTATGTATGAGTTTTACGAAACATGCTAAATATTTAAAATATATTATTAATTTTGAATGTTATCAGGCCACAAAAATAATTAAAAAAAATTTCAGGAATTTTGATTATGTTCCATTACGGGGTGCCAGCTCAGGTGTCGTCCTCGTCACTTGACCGTGGTTCAAAATTACGAGGTCCGTCGCCAATAGCCCTCGTGTTGCTTCTAGTGCGACGTTAATAAAAAACTAAACTAAACTAAACTAATGTTCCATTACGCGAAGGATATTTTCTACAGAATTAGCTCTAAGTACTTACAAAAAATGGTTTAATAAGTCAAATATACCCACTTAAATATAATGAAAATCGTCTCAAATTTAAATAAATCTTCAAAAAGTACTTTTAAAAAAATAAAATATTTCAAACTTTTAAACATTAAAAAAAATTAAAAAATTTCTACTTTTTTAAATAATTAATAAATATATGACATTACATTTAAGCTCAGTTTATAGAGTTTATTATACGTATTATACATACAAGCTTTAAAGCATTTAAGTGTTAGACATTTTGAAATATCCAGCACGTTAGTGAAAAAAAAAAGCTCAAACTGAGAAAAATACATTTAAAGCTATAACATTCAATTATAAAATTAAATTTTAAAACTTACGCATTAAAATGCTCAAAGATCATAAAATGTGCCTTCTCTTTCCTCCAACTACTCTCTTTCTTTAGTTTTGTGCATTCCTTTCGCTTTGCGTGCATCAAAAGATGAAGCCAAACTCCGTTTTTTCGAAGTCTTCATTCTTTCTGTGTCATATTCAGCCAGTGATAAGCAAATATTGTTATCCATTTTTAAGCAAACCTTTCTATAATAGAAATAAGTTTTTGGCTACCATCATTGAAAATGCTGGTGGCCAGATTTGTTACAATCTCTGCAACTTGGAGACCAGAACCAATTGTCATCGGGCGAAATTTCCATATTAATGAATTCGGATATTCAATTGGGTTCTGCGTCTTGCCACCTAAGTATTTTCTCAGTAGTGTTGGATGAGATAAATCTGCAAACACAGGTTTTATAACAACACGTGCTGCTTTAGCAATAAGATTTTTGTGCCTGAGTATTGTTATTGATTGCAGCTTTATAACTACACCATGTATCTGTAGTTGTGGGACAAAACCAATGCCAGGGTTCATCATTGGTGCTACATGGGTGACTCCAAAATGTCCAAATAGCTTTCCTCATACCTTTCACACTGGTCCAGTTGCTTCGAAATGCATTTCAAAAGTAATGGGCAGGTTTCTTAAAGAAACTCTCAGTCAACCTGCCATCACCGCCAATAGTTTTACCATCAGACGACTTCTGTCTTCCATATATTAATTTCACCCTCCTAAATTTTGTGCCCATCCGCTTTTCTTTGAACGCTTTTCAGATGGTCTTTTCGAAGTAGAATCATCTGAGAATTTTTCAAGTATAATTCCTCAAATCAAGAAATGAAAAATGATACGTTTATGAATTCAGAAAATTGTGTTCGAACAACGTGCTAAAATTAGCAAATTGAAGTAAAGAAAGTGAAAAAAATGTCCTGAGTTACAGGCTTCCTTCTGATAAGTCTCAGCATTTAAATTATTTTAATGAGGCTTATTTATAAATAAAATAATGAAATGTAAACAGAAACTAAAAATTAACGGTTGACGTTTTTCCGTTTTAAACCACACTAGTCTTACTAAACACTTTGTTAAGATTTTCAAATAACTTTGAGTATTTGAGTATTGTCAATGGATAAGTATCAAATGTTCGTAAACTTTGAAATGGCAGAGACATGTATGCTAGTTTTTTTTCAAAAAATTAAAACTCTGGGGAATAACACCCTTAGGACCTCTTAAAAGCTAATACTTAATTCTATTCCAAGTGACGTAGTTATAAAAACTACAGCACTATCTTGATATAAAAACTTAAAAGAAATATTTTCGCTGACTGAACTTACTGAAAATTTTTTTCTTTAAAGTTTAAATTAAAATAAGATTGGTGAAAGAAATTTTACACAAATCTTGAAATCCTGGCAGCCAACGATTAATATATGATAATCACTTCATTTTTAAATTAAAAGAAAATTACAATAATTTAATTCTTGAATCGAAATTATTATGGGCATGTTTAGTTTCTTTTAAAGCAAATTTTCGCATGCTAAATCTTTCCTTCAAAACTCATTATAAGCTCCAAATCTGTTTGAGGTCTTCTTTTCCTGCACATGCATTGACATAAAATTTACTCGATGAGAGATATCTCACTATGTTTACAAATGAGAATGCAACCCCTCCATTATCCACTTCAATTCCAGTGAGGCGTTCATTATTGTAATATTTATACTCAGATTATGTAAAGCTACCCAAGTATTCTGCGTGCTCACTGCAGTATCGAATTTATACTAACAGCCATCTACAGAAGATTAGGAAAACGAACTCTTGCCTTGGTATTCAGATACTTTCTTTTTGTAGGCTATCAACATGAATTCCTCTGGTTCTTCAGATTTCCAATTGTCATTGGTGCCGCGATCTGCAGAGTCCATCCTGGATGAGTGAAGACAACACGCATTAAGTCATCCTTCTTCTTATGAAACAGTTGAGAGTTCTCTGGATAATCAAATGATACTTACTTCATGTCTAGGGTTTCTCTATCAGTTTCTTCTTCCTTCTTTATTTATTACTTGAATGAATATTTCCACTGACATCTTCTCTGATTTTTGTTCTCGGACGAGTGATATTATGCGCAATACTATTCTTAAACGGACTCTCACTTATGCATAAACAATGAATACGTTTCCTCTGTACATGTAGAGTCACTTTACCAGAATGTTATGTGCAGTAATTTAAAGGGACAAAACAGGGAATTATAATATATATTCAATTTTTTCTTTTTGTTAGAAATTTGAAAACTATTAGCGAAAAATAGTAAATGAAATATAAGAAGATCGGTTTGTAGTTGTAATTACAAAGACATGGTCAGTATCGAAGATTTAGACAGACTTGTACGTTGCAGAACGTGAACCGAGTAGATGCCGAAAAGAACATCGGCACAATTCCTCATGTACACACCGTTATATCATCATTACAATCGAGTAGATAGTTGTAGCTTAGGAAAGACTGCATTTGTCTTGACCATGTTTCATATGTATCTACGTCAAACAATCAAAAGCGAGGAAAATAAAATGTAACGAGATACCATTATCAACATTTCTAGTTTGGGCATCTTAATATTACATTGATTTAACTAATGTTCCGTCCGTTTGTCTGAATGCAAAGTTAGTTGGATGTAAAACTCTTACTAATCCAACTCAAATGTCTTCTGTGTCACTACTTTCATTACTTTAATAACAATTTAATAACATGCACCCACTAGTTGCGGAAATTTACTCTGCCTTTGATTTGTCTGCTATTTTTCTTTTCTTCATAGAATTCATGCCGTGTACAAATCCATTTATTTATAACAAATATATATTATCTATCCAAAAGTTCGATATAAATTTTCAGCTAAAGTTTGTTGATATGTATCTTTCCGTCACATGTTCAATTAACTCTTGGACAATTCCATACTTATGTGAGAATAAATTATTATACTATTAGATATTATGAAAACTCTAACTTAGGTAAAAGCATGGTGAAGTACAACTTTCGAGATACGACTCTGTAATAGTGAGTTCAAAATATAACACCTCGAAGTAAAACATACATAGAATAGCTGCCTAGTATTGGAACTCTTCTATAATAGTTTAGTGAATGAGAATGTTCTTCAGAGAAAAGTCTGTCTCGTAGACTCAAAAAAATAATGAAAAAACTCTGCAAGGAAAGAAAGGATTTTTCATTTAACTGATTAAATAGCTTTACTTAGTTGGTTTTATTAAGTTGCTCTAGTAACTCACCACGAAGACTATTGGACGACAGACCTCGTAATTTTGAGCTCAAAGTGATCGAGGACAGAGACCTGGTTGAGCACCCACCTCTCACCTTCATGCACAGTAATGGAGTGGGACTTTGACCTCGACTGATTTGGCGGTATCCGGTCTCCAGCACTGTCGGTCTTAGTGGCATCAAGGCTCGAACGATATGAATCGTGACGGAACATGCCGCAAGTCCGTGACTTGATTCACTGGCTTTACAGCGAATACACTTTTCCATTTAACCATTTATCCTGTACTACTCACAGTTATACTAGTTACCTTTTTTTATTTAACCAACTGTCATTGGAAAAAAGATTAATTACATGCTGACATTAGGTATCAATACTAAATCGCTCAGTGTTCACGTATTAAATCTATTTAATCGTAATAACATGCCGAAAATGTGTATTTTTATAATATGGTGTTGTGAGCTTACTTAATCTCTATCAGATATATAATGATGTAAATTGATAATTAATAATCTGATGAAATGATTAGAATTTTTACCTGCAGGGCCACACTGCAGTTACCTTCTGACGTTGGTTTGGAAAAACCTAAGTATGTTATCAAGTATATTTGCTTTTCTGAATTTAGCTAGAAAATAAGACTGAAAATATCTACTTTATATACACTGATCAACGCTCTCTAAGTGCATTTTCCAAAAATTATTTTCAATGCTAAAATCTTTGAGCTATTATCAAATAGAATTTATTTCAACCTGAAGAAAACCATCCCTGAACTCAACTTGAAAATGATTAATGATGTTTACGATCCTGTTATAGTATTCTACCACCACATGGCTTCTAAGACCGAAGAGATATTACAATTTATAATGAGTATATACTTTTCAGAAAGATTTTTCATAATAAAAATTTGAATCTTAGTTTTCTAGAAAATACAAATCTATAAATCAAAATGAAGTGTAAAAATAGTTGCTAGATGCATCTACCACTATAATAAATAAATAAGTAAAGCTAAATCCTGCATTTAAAAACATGTTGTACATGAACATCGCTTAAGGAAGAAAAAAAAACAGTTGCTTAGAATGTATTGTTTACATTTCCATGGCTTCGTTTTGATCTTGGAAAAATTATTATCCAAAATATAAATTGAAATTGTACTTCCGATTTAAAACCTGGGTTATAACTTTGTTCCTAGCCACCCTAGAAATAAATCTAAACTATTTTTAAAATCATAAATATAAGGGCTCTCACCCTAGAACACCAGTGTTAGTAAATTTTACGTGCTGTCTTCCTTCGGTTCTTTTCTGACCTTTCCCTTCCACCGATATACTTGTTTGATTTTATGTGCTTCTAGAAATCACTTAGTAGGCTGCTTTCCAAGTGGGTTGATTTTTTCCAGTACTGTTCAGTAATACACGACTTTTTAAACAGATAAATTTTACATTTCGCTAGTAATACACGATTTTCTGAACACGTAATTTTAACGTAGTCTTAATGATAGAGTCTTTTATTTTTAAATTGGGAATGGCCTTAATAAAAGTGTTTCGAATCTTATTTCATACTGGGTTGAAGAATTGGCCAAATGACACAAATACTTAATGGATAGTGAAGTTCAAGAATTGATTTTGAAATCTGAATATAGTGAAAGTGGTGATAACTTAAAAATTGATAAATATACTTTGAATGACACTGATGGTTACTTATATTATATTCCTGATCATAAAATAGAGATTGATTCTGATTTAGCAATTCCTTCCTCGATACAAGAAATTGAAAACAGTAATGATACAGACAAATTTTAAAAAAATTGAATTATATGTTCAAAAGCAAAATAGAAATGCTACAAATATTCAAGAACTGAATGAGAGAACAAGGTCAAATTATATTTTTGGATGCTGGTTTTGTAAAAGGAATAAATGGTTATGAGTGGAATACGGAAATTAATAACACTAAGTAGAAAACTAATGCATAAATGTAGTTCATATTAGACAAGGTCCAGTTGCTCGATTTGCAGAGGACCAATTGAACGTCTTAATTCGTTTATTTCCAGTGTAGTAAAGAAATATATATTCACACAAACTCAGTAATAAGCCGAAAGAAGATAGGTTATGCAAAGGTTGGGGACGATTCCCTAAATAATTTAAACTACGATGAACTGAGTGCTTTGTTTGGAATATTAATATCAACTTCAGTTTTACACGATGGCCATTTGTCAACAAAAATTATATTTGATGTAATTTTTTCTGGTGATGGTATAAACTAGCATCCAACGCAAATGTGGAAAAGCTATATGTGGAGAGCACCAGAAGTCATGTCCTTCTGTATAGACATATAAATGTATTGATAACTAATTATTAAGTAAATTTGTTTTTCTATTATGTAGATTGGGCACCTGTTGTGCCCAGAAACTTATGTATATTTTTAACGCCTCTAGACTTTGTATTCGGCTATCATATAATCTTGAATGTATTAACTATTTATGTTGAATAAAAAAAAATTGAAATCTGTTAAATTTGAAACACAAACTACTTTCATATATAACATTAATATATTATAAGCAAATAAACCAAATTTTATGTGAGCACTTAAACTTCACTTATCTCTAGTGATAGTGGCATATATAAACACGTTAGTGTTCTATGAGTAATAAAAAGTAATAAACTTTTGAAAATTGGCTCGAAAACGATGATTTTCGGCTTGGCATATACATTAAACTGCTATTGCATGTCATATATTCGGTAAAGTTTGTGAATGACAAAAAATATTCATTGCATATGTAAAAAGATATTCTCAATATAGTATTGTGTAAAACTATATCACTCGCTCAAACAGAACAAAATCAGAAACCATATTATTTGGAATATTTTTTTTGAAAAATAACGGCTATGGTATAATTGAAAGGATAGAGCTCGTATCATGTTTATCAAACGAGCTTGATTATAAGAATAACTGTCGAGTAACCACGCGTTCATGAAAACACGCAGGATTAAAGTATCTATAACTAAAATAACAGACTCTGATTAGTTGTATTATACAGAACGATGAACAATCCGGTGCGAGATGTCTTCTGCACATCGGGGGAAACTTTCGCAGCTCGTGGCCTTGAAAGGACAAAAGGAAATCCGGATAGGTCAAGAAGAGTATTCCTGTCCCTTATTCAGCTGAAGATAGCATTCTGATCAGAGATGCAAGAGCTCCGTTTTGTCTTCGATTGTGTTCTGGTGGCTGCAAAGGCTTAAATACCAACACTACAGCTGCACACGCAAAATAAAGGCAGTTTGCATAATCTGCGTATTAAGAAATTGTTATTAATTATTCTAATGTGCCACCTCTTGGGAATGTTAAAAAGTGCAAGATCCTCAAGAAGTGCTACATACTTTCTTTGTAAATAAACTAGTGCATATCACATATGACTAAATTTGTAGATTTCGGCATTTACTTCAAAGTAACGCTGAAATGCACGTTTTGTGGTATCTACAAAGAGTTGTGAAAGTGAATAGAATTTGCGTGAGTGAAAACTAATTAGATAAAAATTAAACATAGGCTATGATAATTTGCTGTCAAATCGTCATGAGCCCATACTTAAAATCTATTTTTGACATTAAATATAACAAAGTGATTATAATCTATTAGGCTTTGAATGCCAGAATTTCATAACTGTTTGCAAAGTTTTTTGTAACACTTTTTTTATGAGTAATTTATAAATAAAGTAAGCAAATTAAGTAATTAATAAGGTGAAGCGAGAATTTAACATGGTTTGTTTGTGTATCAAAAAAGTCATTCAATATTCAAATAGAATGACTATTTAAATTTCACTGTTTTTTTTTATAATAACATTTGCGAAGCTTCTTACCGAAATGAATTTACATCAATTTGTTCGTTCTTTGTAAAATTTTGAAATATTTGCACGTTTCTTATGAATACACTTCGTTTTACGTTACTGATATTTTTTTAATGAAGTGGACAGCTATACAGTATTAATGAATTTGATTTGAATACGCATAGTTTTACGCTCACTGATGCCTAAATTCGAGATATGTATCAATTTATACTCGAATGACAAACGTGTTTAAATTACAAAAATGGCATCGGTTTAGTACTTCAGTCACATTAATGAGTACGAGGAGGAGGAGTGTTCTCCAGAAAAGGAAGAGGATGGATGAAACTCCAGAAAGAGGAGGGATGAAACTCCAGAAAGTCAATTATTATATGACTAAAAGTATTGAGGATATGACAGGAAGAATGTCCGTCTAGACAGGACCGTCTTTATTTAAATTACAAAAATGGCATTCATTAAGTTCCTCAGTTACAACAGTGAGTACGAGGAGGGGGAGTGCTCCATATGATGTCATACAATGTGAGACAATGGGGCTGAAACTCCAGGCAGTCAACTACAATATGACGAATAGTATTGGGGATATGAGAGGAAGAATGTCAGACTAGCCCCGTAAAATTTAGTACAAAAATACGCATTAAATTTTTGTGTTTAAATTAAATTTGCGTTATTTAAGAAAAGTATATTCTGAAATATCTTACTTCTGTTTTAAAGCATCGTTAATTTACTTCAATTCGTTGCAGAATGATCAAGAATAAAAGATATTTTTATCAACATTTTATTCTTCGTTTATAATTTCTTAATTTATCATCGCCACATAGTATTGGAAGAAAAACCTTATGTGTAATAATTCTTTAAAAATAGTAAAACCTCAATACATCAAATATAAATAATTATCTTAAAACAACGAAATACAAAAATGCATAATAATTTCTCCGTCAATTAAAATAGAGTTTAAGTTACATTCATTTAAAATTTTGAAGTAATGAAAATAGATATCTTGTAGAGCATGATTGCTATATAGCCATCTATAAGACAGCATAGCGGCTAAAAATCGTAAAACTTCACAATATTGCTTTTTAAATGCTTTGGTGTTATTCTATGAAATATCATCAGTATCATATACAACTATTTACATGTATGAAAATAGTTTTTATCATTCCTCTAAATTAATTTTTGAAGTTACGGTGAGTAAAACACGTTCCATTTGGTCGAGTTGTTGTAAGGCGGTGAGAGTAAAAGAAATTAATAAAACATTTCAGATTTTTTTTTTCAGCTGCAAAACTTTAATTTAAACATTAATGCAGCACGATACACAACATTTACAATAATACTACGCATCTCAAAATCTACTGAATAATCAGATTTTGCTCGTTTCTTTCGCCATTGTTCTCCTGTTCCTTGCTTTCTCCCTCACTCGACTCGCCTAGCGTACCGTGCTTCCTGCTCTGCTCTTCAAGTTCAGTTGTTCTTCAACTCCGAGTCAAGTTGAGTTGTTACCTTTTATTTATCTTTACTCGAGGTCATGTATTTTTCCAGGAATTAAAGTCAGGAAGTAAGTCACTAAAATATTATTACAATGTAATATTACAAAAAGATTGAAGCATACTCAGATAATTACTCTCATGAAAATCACAATTTCTCTACTCACAAGTAACAAATCTTACTATATAATAGAATACTTTTGAAGATTATACATTATAACCCTTCAAATAAGCAATGTATTAAAATTATTGAAGTATATTTTACATTAATTATTCATTAAAATTTGAAAATTCAGAATTTATAAACATGAAATATTACAGGACAATTTAAACTTATATTAAAATTAAATACTTATTAAGAATCTGAAATGCTCTTGTCGAATATTTCTTTGGCAGTAAAGAAACATAATTTTTTAACATTAGAAAATCGAAGTTAAATTTAGATGCTATCATAGTCGTTAAAAATATCTTTGTGTAGACCAAATAAATTTGAAGCAATTTTTTAGCCTGTTGATGGAAGAATAGTTCAATACTTTTATGCTACATCAATCCAAAACCAAGATTTAAACATTTATTTTTAAACAAGCTATATTAAGTATTTGTGTAATAATTTCTCATTGAATCAAAACGTAGTATATATATAGCAAAGTAAAAGTTACATTATTTGCATTTGTAGTCTAAAATTATGAAAAGCAGCATTTACAAATAGGAGAAAATGGAACGGTCGAGAAGGTTGATAATTATTCTGATCAATAAACTTTTTAAAAAAGCAGAAATCATCTAAATATTGAGTTTGAAATCGACCTTCTAAATGATCAGTAGTCTTTGAAGTGGGAATTATTTTACAAGAACAACGTAATCATGTCGTTGGCTACTTTAATGTTTTATTAATGAAAGAAAAATGCAACTTGTAATCCTTCCAATGTTGTAATTATTTCAGGACGAAATAATGAACAGCCAGGATGGTTTCAGGAACAAATATCATTTAATGCTCGACACGTTCCACAACACAAGACAGGATACAAATAAATAAATAAAACACAGATTCACGAACATCACTTCATCGTTCTTTTTACCAAGTCTTTCGCCTTCGATCGCGCTTGCGCTCGCCGGTCGTCCTGCTGGCCAAAAAGAACATGTGGCGCCATCTGGCTACCGTTTAATAGTTACATGGAAGGTAGTAGTAAATTACAGTGTTACACCCTCCCCCTACACTTCCGAAAGCCGTCTCGGCGAGGTGTTGTAATATCAGGCATGGCATTCTCTCCAGCAGTTCCTCGAGGAGTCAATGGTTGCTTTCGAGGTCTTCCTCTTCTCCTGAGAGATGTCATTTCATATGATACAATTATTTAAATGCAAGTTTTTTTTTTGTAAGCTTAAACTATAAATTAAGTTAGTTTTCCCAATTAACTAATTAAGAATTAAATACTCGTTAAACAACTACCTTCCTTGTAGCGGAAATATAACTAATAGAAAATTTCACATGGATGTGCACATAAACAAAATTATTCGACATATATAGATTTTGAGAAAACCTAATTAAAAATTTTCATAAAATTCAAGAGTACAATAAAATATAAAATAAAGCATGGAAAACAGTTACATGTTGAAACAGTTGAAATGATATATCATGTGATATTAAGAATATAGAATTGCTTATTATATACAAAACATTTACAAAGCTAAATGCAAACAATTATGAGATGTTATGATAAAAGAAATATAATATTCTGTAAACATTTAATTTCTACACATCATATAATCAGAATATAAATAATAAGTTGCCAGAATGCTTAACAATCATTCATTTATAAGCAACAGTTTCAAAAACAGTGACATTCTTATCATTCTAACCAAATTATACTATAATACTTTCTAATATTTAAAATATGCTTATTTAAATTTTATTACAATTGATAGACCAATATAGTTTAAATAACTTTAGTGAAAACACAAAATAAAATTTTAAGAAACTGGTGCAGAAAAAATCAATTAACCAACAATATATATACTCAAGGAACGATATCTTTAAAATCACACAAAAATAGAATTTTCTTGAAGACTATAAATATATCAAGTATGGAAAGAGTAATAACTAGATTTGAAACATTATATAAATCAAAGAATGATTATTGCAAGCAAGGATTTTCACTCACGCACAGATGTTATTTTTCAGATGTTATATCGGATGTTATTTTTTCCACACAAATCGAGTACTTCACACAAACGACGATGAATTCGAATTCCTACTTTAAAATATCTTGGGTGATATTTCTTCTATTTTACTTTAAATATCGGAAGATATATATTTTTTTTCCAATTATAAATCACATAATCTTCCATTTTAAATATCGGATGATATTTCTTCTATTTCACTTTAAATATTGGATGATAGTTCTTCAAATATAAATCCCACAATCTTTCAATTTAAATATCGGATATTTCTTCTATTCCATTTTAAATATCGGATATTTTTTCTATTCCATTTTAAATATCGGATGATATTTCTTCAAATATAAATCAAGCAATTTTCACTTTAAATGTGGGATGATATTTCTTCAAATAAAACAAAAGTGCACTTCACATAGCACTTTCAAAATAAGTGTCGGGACGACACACACAGGAACTTCTACACACGTAGTGAGCCGATCAAAGGGGGAAAAATGTCAGACGAGTCATGCCACACGTTCGGGTCCAATGTAATCCTTCCAATGTTGTAATTATTTCAGGACGAAATAATGAACAGCCAGGATGGTTTCAGGAACAAATATCATTTAATGCTCGACACGTTCCACAACACAAGACAGGATACAAATACATAAATAAAACACAGATTCACGAACATCACTTCATCGTTCTTTTTACCAAGTCATCTCCTCTTCGATCGCGCTTGCTAGTCGTCCTGCTCGCCAAAAGAACATGTGGCGCCATCTGGCTACCGTTTAATAGTTACATGGAAGGTAGTGGTAAATTACAGTGTTACAAACTATAAAAAACATATTTTTACTTTTAAATGATTACTTAAATACAGTTATGAAATATTTATAGAAAATATATCAAACTCAATTCTATACGTAAAATATAAGAGAGATATAAACATATTCAGAGACATATTTGTTCACTTTATAATTTGTTGATTATTCGAAATTATTTTAATAGTATGTTAGGCATCAGCTAGAATAATTGTAATCAAACTATTTCCTTTATATATGTTGTAATAAGAAAGAAAAAAAATTTCAAAATATTTATTAAAAGTTTGCGGTAAATTAAAAATATATATACTCAAAAGCAGTACTTGTAAAATTTCTGCATTAGATATTATTTTTATAATATTACTTAGATATGCCCGTTCATAAAAGCTGAGAATTAGATAACGAGGTTATAGAGTGAAGAGTGCATATCGAAAAATTTGAGTTATAATCATTTTATTATACTTCAGTTTTTCAGATATTTTAATTAGTTGCAAAGTTTTTAGTGCGATAATTAATAATTACTTTACTAATTATATTTTATTCAAATAACAGGCATGAAAGTTCATTTTAAATAATTCTCTTTACTATTTCGTTTAAAAACATATATATAAATAAAATTCAAACTCAATATGTCTGGTTTCCTAAATCGCAAATTTAAATCAATGTTAAAATAAATTCTAACAAATAAAAATCTATAAACATCCCGAAAACGGTCTTATTGAATTAAATTTTAAAAAATAGCAATAAAATTATTATTTAATTACTAAAACATCTTCTAAGCTTGAACAGTTTCATAATTATAACAAAATGTATATACGTGTAAACCAAATAATTTTGAATTCATTATTTCAGTTTGTTGACAGAAGAATGATTCAACAACTTTATGCTAAGCAATCCTTAAGCTATAAGACAGACTGACAGACAAACAGACTAATTGATTGGTGTTCAAAATTAAAAGAATTTTCTGATTTACTCTATTATCTCTAGAACTACTGGACAGATTTTAATTAAATTTTATTTGTACAAAGAATTGATAAAATACAAAACATTCCAGTCAACAGTTATAAAACACAACCATGATCATGCGTAACGACTATCGGAGTCACATGGTATAAAACAGCAGTTGCAGAATGGAACAAAAAAATGGGTTAGTAGGGGTACGGACCCTTGGTACAGATTCAAAGACTTTACAACATGATTTTATGATGGAAATATGGGAGTTTATGAGTTCCTGTTCGTTACGCAACCCAGTTTTGAGGACTTAGATGGTTCTCAGAAGGGATTTGTTATTGCAACTGCTCTCCCAAGAACGTCCTAAGCGTGCTCTGTAGGCTTGGCAAGCCATATATCCAATCTGGCTGGCAAATCCTAACGGCTAATATCATCACTCTCCAGAAATTCATAGACCAGATGAGCTCTACATGGCTTCGAGGTGTCATCCATTAAAAGGAAATCAGGACCAATTGCACCCCTTAAAGCTTTGCATAGGGCTCCAAGACTTCATCCCTAAACTTGTCAGCAATAACATTGCCTCTTTCAAAGACATGGAGGTGTGTGCTATCATCGAATATGATACCTGCCCAGACCATCAAACCTCCGCTGCCTTAATGTTCACTTTCTTGGACATTGGAGGACAGGTAGTGGGTCCCTGGTTCTCTCCTTACGAAAGTATG
>BMAW01111622.1:0-11728 GCA_019974015.1 Nephila pilipes
TAGTTAGCCCTAACCCTCAAAAGATGCGTGTGTAAATTTGACAGCTGTCGGATCATTAGTTTGTGAATTATAGCATTTTGAAAGAAGTAACTTTTGTTATTGTGAACAAAATGAATAAAAAGGAATTTCACCTGTTGATAAAATATTGCTTTTTGAAGGGAAAAAATACAGTTGAAGAAAAAACTTGGCTTGATGCTGAGTTTCTGAACACTGCTCCATGAAAATCAACCATAAAGGATTGGTATGCTAAGTTTAGACGTGGTGAAATGAGCACAGAAGACGGTGAACGCAGTGGATACCCAAAAGAGGTTGTTATCGACGAAAACATTAAAATAATCCACAAAATGATTTTGAATGACCGTAAACTGAAATTGAATGAAATAGCAGACACTCTAAGGATATCAATTAAACGTGTACATCATATCATTCACGAATATTTGGGTATGAGAAAGCTCTGTGCAAAGTGGGTGCCGCGCGAGCTCACTTTTGACCAAAAACAACGACGAGTTGATGATTCGGAGAAGTGTTTGAAGATAATCAAGCGTAATAAATCCGAGTTTTTGCGTTGATATGTGACAATGGATGAAACATGGCTCCATCATTTCACTCCGAAGTCCAATCGACAGTCATCCGAGTGGAATGCACACGATGAACCCGCTCCAAAGCGTGGGAAAACGCAACAGTCGGCTGGCAAGGTTATGGCGTCTGTATTTTGGGATACGCATGGAATAATATTCATTGACTACCTTGAAAAAGGAAGGACCATCAACAGCGTCTATTACATAGCGTTATTGGACCGTTTGAAGGACGAAATAGCCGAAAAAAGACCGCATTTGAAGAAAAAGAAAGTGCTGCTTCACCAAGACAATGCACCGTGTCACAAGTCAGTGAAAACGATGGCAAAAATCCATGAATTGGGCTTCGAATTGTTTCCTCATCCACCGTATTCTCCAGATCTGTCCTCCAGCGACTATTTCCTGTTTTCATATCTCAAAAGAATGCTCGTTGAGAAGAAATTTTCGTCGAATGAAGAGGTGATCGCCAAACCTGAGGCCTATTTTGAAGCAAAGGACAAATCGTACTACAAAAATGGTATCGAAAAGTTGGAGGGTCGCTATAATCAGTGTATAACCCTTGAAGGGAATTATGTTGAATTAAAAAAACTAATTTTGCCAAAAAAATGTGTTTTACTATGGTAGGTCGGGGACTTTTCAATTGACCTGTTATATATATATATATATATATATACAAAATCCTAAGAATAGTCCTGAACCTTACGAAATTTTCTTGAATTGAATTTCTTTAGGAGCTGAAATTTTACCAAACGTATTTGTTCTTTTCCCCGTAGTAAATAGAACAAAGCTTTAGAATTTATCTCTCTTTTCATTTCCATAATTTCAGTTATTCGGACCCTTGATATAGCAATTCAATATTTCTATTCGTTTCAATCTATCTTAATGTTTTCAGTATGATACAGTCAAGATCTGAGTCTTTACTATATATTACACGTGTACCAAAATGCTCACCGTTAGCCATTTTATCAACATTTATTTGACAATGCAGTTATAGCTAAAAGACACAGATTTAAGGATCGATTACACCAATGATCACAGAGTCTAATTGAAATGTATAATAATTATATCTTGACTTATATCTTATCAAAGCACAACTTTTTTACAAGAGATAAACTAGATGTTTGAAGAATGAAAAATATTTTAGTAGTAAATTCTAAGAAAATAAAAAACATTTATTAATTCTAGTATACTTATGAATAAAATGTTTTTGTAGAATGTGTTATTATAAAAAATAATTATTTGGTGTATTTCCATACAAATAATAATAAAACTTTAAATATAAGAGAAGTACCGAATTTATTCAAATATTTATTGTGCATAAGTATACACATCTTTCCGCTTATATGAAATAATTTCAACATGCTTTAGTAAATCCTGATTCTACCATTGTTTAGCACAAAAATATAAAAGATAAATATAAGCCAAAAAAAATAAGCATTTGCCATATTCCCCCTAGTCTAGCTCTTAATGATAGAACCGTGTAAGTAAAGTAATATAAAGTTATATACTGTAAACCTTATAAATCTGTTTTTTTGTGCAAATAACACGAAAGAAAACACATGAAGTAGTAATGGTTACTATTTTATTATTTAGTGCACAACTAACATAAAAGATTTGCTTTTTATGCAGAAGAAAGTAAATATTTATTCAATGGAAATGTACTAAATAAAGTTTGAAATCTTTGAATATCCAAAGCCATTGATAAAAAAAAATTGAATATATTTAGCTGTTTATCTAGTTTAATATTTCTTGTAAGATAAACTTAATTTATATAATTATTGCTTGCCTGAAGAAAAATGTGAAAGGAAGCAATGTCTTTTAAATTTGTAATGTTACGACTGCACTCTGTAAGCAAAGTATCTTGTCTCATTTTATTTTTAATTAATTCAAGTTTTCTTTTTGGAATATTTCGAAGATGCATTCATTAAATAACTTAATAGCTAATGATTAACGAATTTTCAAACCACAAGATGAAACATTTTATTTAATTGAAAATCCTAATGCTTTATTCCTGTACTCTGTTTATATATTTTTAGCCGATCCCCTACAAGAGGGAGTCAGAAAATCTTACTACATGTCTTACTACTTCAGGAGGGGGTCAGAATTTCTTACTACATGTTTATAAAGAGTTTATCTAATTTTACTCCATTTTAATAGTTCTTTTTTGACTTAATGAATATTTTATTATTATAGTGGTGATGTTGTAAATTTTTTCTTATCTTCCTAATGTTTTTACATTAGAGACTATTTTTCTATTTATTGAATCGTGTGCTTTTTCAAGCTCCTTAAATCTTTATTCCTTCAAATTAACTGTAATTGTTGACATAGAAACCTCCATCTAAATAAATAACTACAATTGGATCTGCGAAGTGAAAAAATACGGAATACGATAAGAAAATTTAAGAATAGAATAATGTTACCCAGTTTCGTGTTAATAAAAATTCCATTAATGACAATAAATGAAAAGGTAAAGAGAGAACTAGAGATTTTCTTAAGAAATAAAATTTAAGACGTTTTTGCATAAATTATTTGAATTAAATAAATATTATATGATGATAGCAAAAGTAAAAATCATAAAAATTCCTAGTAAAATCTACTAAGTAATATGTTATTAGTAAAATACCAAAATAAATTTTTTCAGCGTGTTCCTCTGTGATTTTTACTAACGAATTTTTATGAATGTGAAAAATTCTTATCTATTGTCATGTTTTTATGATAGCTCTCATTATGTAAATGGAAATTTGATTTTTTAGTCTGTGAGCATATTCCTTTTTTGTCATGAAATAATTCTTCAAGCTTGCAAATTTGAAAATAATGAATAATTCTTTTACCTTGGATAATTTTACAATTACTTATCAATATTGCACTAATTTACTACATCTTTCAAAATATTACATTTTTTAAAGATACCCACGAATAGCTTACCTTCCCTCGAGGGAATAAATGTGTGATATTTGCGACTTTCCCAGTATTGTTTCAGAAACATCCTTTTCGTGGTACTAGGAATACTCACCACAGGGAGGGAAAAATAGAAAGAATATTTGTAAGTCAGTAAAAAGCTCGGGAGTGTGGGAGTAATAACAATAGGTCTCCATGATATTACTATAAGACTTTTAGTAAAGGAATAAAAAAAATACGTTTTAAATACCAGGATTTATTTCACTGAATCCCCAAACATAAGGGACATTTCGACGTGATTTAAGAGTTCGGAGCCCCCATTACATTTCCTCTCTTCGATTGTATTTATCATCAATGATAAAGTTTGAAATACTTTGGGATGCATTAGCAATCTATCTCTATTTTTTGCACTCCTCCTGGTGTACAAATATCTATCTATATCTTAATTCATTCACCTTACGCATAATCACAAATATGCATTTATAATAACTATTTACATTATACTCTTGATTACTGGAGAGGTAATGAGTATTTGACACTCGCACACAGCTTGTCCAAGTATAACCCTTTCCACAAGAAATTCAAGCAACCAATTTCTTATAATAGCACCTTAAAATGATTAATTGAAATAAAATATGATTTTTTCACAAAATAAAATTCTCTCTCTCATCATTTTTCACTATTTAGCTAGTATTTCACATCTATTCTTCTAATAGCTTGAATTTGATATTTAAGATAGGAATTAGATTGATTAATTTAACCAATTTATTCACTAATTGTTCAGAAAAATCTCAAAATGGTGATTTTCCTAATTGGGAATTTTACTATATGAAATATGAGTATTTACAAAATTGACCAATTGATCGAGCAAAACTTTACATAAGCCTCAAATGAATTTATAACAAATCCTTATGATAGTTATTGTGACTTATTCCGTATCTTAGACCGTTTTAGAAAATAACATTTAAATTTCTTGCAAATAAAATCCAATTAAGCAAAAAGTAATTTATTTGAGTGAATCTGACTCAAGAATAATTTGACAATAAATCTTCAGTTGATAATACTAGCCAAAGCTCTTTGAGATAATTTAGAAGCTAATATCTTTTCTTTCAATAGCACAAAATGTAATCTCTGTTACAACCAAAATAATATTACAAACTAATTAAAACTATTATTCATAAATTATAATATTTGGAATATTTTTACAAATAGCCTATCTGCTTATATTTTTTGTAATTATAAATAATAAAATAAACATGTATTTATAAATGTTATACACGTAATAAATATTTTATATATTTTAAATGTTATGTATGTAATAAATATAATATATGCAAAATAAACATTATAAACTAAACAAAATTTACTTTACATAAATTGTAATGTTTGATTTAGTTTTTAGCCTTAAAATACAACTAATATATTCATCTTTTTTATAATTATAATTATTAATTTTTTAAAAGTCTACTTTGAAAAATCATTTAATTTTTAAAATACTAATGATGAAAAATTTGTAAATTATTTTACTAAAATGACAATTTTTATCGTATAACTTCATTCATAGACAAGAAGGACACTTCTCGTTTATGATATTGGCAAAAGTATCTTAAGTTAATCGTCTCCTAAGATTTGTAAATTTTATATATAAAATTTAGTGAAATGCTTTAGGATTTATATGCTTATAGATTAAGTATTTGATTCGATTGTACGATTTCCTCATGTTATCGTAAAGAAATCATGTAATACATAATCATCAACTGAACACACAAAAATAATTATTTCTGTAGGGATGCTTTTGACACTTCCGAAACTAATTTAGAAGGCAAGAAAGTAGCAACCAAACTAATTATCTAAAATTTCTCCTTGGATAATTAGTTTAGTGACTGATTGAAAATCAATTTTATATATTTGTTGTATATGATTAGTTTTCCAATACTAATCTTATTAAACAAGACAAAGAATCAAACTCCAACCAATTTGATCAGGACCAATCAATCATTTCACACCCAAAATGTCATAAAAACAAATTATCCCATCATTTTTGTTAGTGGTTTGATTCCAAATTTTCAGCTGAAAATGCTTGGGATCATACATGAAAATTTAGCCTTATATTACTTAAATGTATTATAGTGTCGCAACAATTTTTTTGATTTTATAAGTTTATTTGAGGAAATAGAAAATTGAGGATTAGAAAATCTTAATATTGACATTCACATAAATAATTAATTTATATATGTATCATTTAAACATACATTTACATGTACAATTTAAACATATATTTACATATACAATTTAAACATAGATTTACATATTTAATATATATATATATATATATATATATATATATATATGTTGACATAAGTAATTATTGCATGTATATTTACATAAGTAATTAATGCGTATATATTTACATATGCTATTTAAATATATATTTACCAATACAGTTAATATATAAGTTTAAATCACTCTTGAAACTTGTGCTATAAAATCATGTTTGCAATTGTTGACAGGTTGGCTGTATGGAATTTTGGCACTGAGTTCTCATGGGACATATTGTGTCCAGCTCAAAGTAAATAAGTTATATTTGTTTTAAATAAAATAATTTAAAATTCAAGTTTGTGATGAAAAAATAAAAGGAAGTTTTCTAAAAAATTATATATATTTTTATATAAAACCAATGTCTCTTGTAAAAAAGTTAACACTTTTTGAAAGTTTTCTTGAACTAAATCAATTAGAAAGTGCATATGATTAAAACAGACATAAAAGCAGTGCATTTAGTCCTAATGTGCCTAATGACAAACACAATGGTTATACAAAAAGAGGAATTTCACCCAGTATGATACATTTATGTGCATTTCTCTTGAGCTCGTTTCGTAGATGTGCTAAATTAAATTCTTGATTTATACAGGAAAATGAATTCCAATCAAATATGGTAGTTTAGATCAGATTGAGCTATTTTGCATTTCAAGATTCAATTGATCCTGTCAGTGGTTATGAATAGCTGATTTAATGTATTTTATAATAATACAGCATGGAATAGTAGGAGAGATTGTACGGGCAGATTTAGCAGCACTGAGGTCTGTCTAATTTCCTTTGATACAAACGTCGGTGGATATCGAATCAAACGACATCTGGATGTATTCAAACTTTCAGATATCAATTTCTTAAAAGAATCATAGATCAACAGATAAAATGAAAGATTTGGGTCATTAACCTTCTCGTTCACCTAGACCTCATATGATGCTCCTACAATAATTTAAAGAAACAGTGATTTCAAATAAATTTTTTTTCTCCTTTTTTTTTTCGCTTGAGTATCACCTCTTATCCATTTAAGCCTCGAATTTGGCTTCAAATTGTTTTAATATTCCGTAAAACAATTTGATGCCCCATTTGCAGTCTAGTCTCTAGTCTGGTGCTAGCAACACCAGTCTTGAAAAATTAAAATCTTTGATATTCTGAAAGAAGTAAATTAAGAAATAACATCATTTGTTTGTTATTGTAATATACTTCCAAATGAGGTAAGTAAAATCCCTCCGTGTTAAAAGACATACATATGCTATATAATCAAATTAAAACTGTTTAATTTTAAAAAAAACAAACTTCATATCTATTGTAAGCTACAGTGCCTCATATAAGGCTTAAAATAAGAAGTGGTTGTAAAGGACAACTTCATTAAAAAATAAAACTAAACAAGTTTCAATAAAATTTCTTAAAAAATAGTTTTGTATTATCATTTTTAATATGAAACGAATAAATAGGAGACTAACTTTATTAAAAATTTTATTAAATATTATTTTTGTTTGAAGTAATGCATCTTATGACACTAAAGATAAGCTGTCAGCACATTAATAGGTCATTTTTCCAGAGTGTTTGCTGACAACTACGAACCGGAAGAGTTTTTGTCAGTGGCTTAAATGATGATTCTGTTCAAAGGAAGGTCAAATATCAAACAATACATAAGAGATAAAACCCCATCCATAGGTAATAAATTCCTGGATTCTCGCTGGAATTTCTCCCTATGTTTATGTCTTTGACATTTGAATCAAGACGCAAATCCTGAATCTCAAGAATTTTGTAAAGAATTTGGAGCAGTTAGAGGTGTTAAATTTAAACTTTGTAAACTTATAAAGCATACAAATCATTAAGTATTTTTCAACAATTTATTCACAACAATTCCTATTTTGATGAAACTCGTTGATTGGAAAAAATTTTCAACAGGAATAATATGTACAAATACGTTACAAGAAGATACAAATAAATTGAAATCTATCAATGAAATTAAATGTGATCCGAGAGATACATTTTCTATTACCACAAGTAAAGAAAACATGATTAATCACAAGACGGTTCGAGAACTCAGCTGTTCTTACAGTCTCAATATTTCGTGGAGTAGGTCCTGTAGGTTCACTGAAATGTTGGAGGAGGCAAGAAAAACTTATTATAGAAATTCCAAGAACTACTTCCATAGGAATGTATTATAAAAGTATGAGTGGAGTAGATCTCACATGGATTCATTATTAGGTCTGCATAGACATGAAAGGTGGAACTCCTGAATGTTTCACCATATGCTAAATGTTTACTTCGTAAATTGTTGGATAGTTCGGAATTTAGATAGATGGGAATTAGAACAAAAAGAAAGTCAGATCAAGTTCTTTGAGGGATCCGCCAACAAAGAAACGTTTAAAAGTGCAAGATACTGTCGAGTTGAGAAGGAATGGTAGTGAGAATTATCCAGCTAACTAAGGAGGGAAATGCTACTAAGTCCCACTTATCCAGCTGTTCCAGGAAAACTAGATATGTATGTGCTCCGTGAAAGGAAGCACTATATCCTGAGGGCATCCAGGCTTTTCACTCAAGATAATTTTTCTAATATATCTTTAATTTCATTATAATAAGTAATAAATGATAAAATATCTCTTAGAATATTAAAATAAATATGAAATTAGATTAAATTTGTCACCAGTTGGTTTCCTTTCATTTTTCTGAATTGGCATGTTTGCAGTCTCTTAAACTTACAAGACTCATATTAGGCTCCTTTAATTTCCCATAGTGGGATCAAGCTGAACAAATAGTTTTTTTTCTACATAATTTAAAACAAAAATTTACGTATATTAATTTATAGAATGATTTTTTTTCTTTGATTTTTTCATAATTCGTGAGTGAGAGGGTTAAAAGTTACAATATACTTTTGGAATATATGAATAAAATACAATTTTCATTTGGTTGAGTCAAAAAACTTTTTAACGACTCAAAATGGCTGAAATCGGAGTGATAAAAACAAAACATAAAGTTAGAGGTTAAAAATTATGCAGCAAATTAAGTATCAGATATGAAGCACCAACATGATTCAATAAATTAGAACCAGCAGTGCATAAAAAGGAAAATTCAAGGTATTGCTTTACATAGTCTTCAAAATGTTGTTTCATAAATATTTTGTGCAAAGTCTGGGTTTTAAACAAATTTTGAAATGAATTTTAAAACCAAAATTATATTTAAACCAAAGTGAAAAATCCTCATTTGCTTTCTTCAATAAAATGTTGAAAGTCTCACAGCCTTCGATTAAAACCATAACTTTTCTATCAAAATAAGGGTTTGAAAATTTTGGCACGATACCTTGCAAAATGTTTGAGAAATTCAAGCTTATAATGAAATGTTCAATCTTATAAATCTTCATGAAAAAGAAAATCGTATGTTTTGCAGTTTGTCATAGTGTGATATTTTTGAAAAAAAAAAAAAAAAACTCACATGAGTGCGGGGTTTCCAGTAGCAAATATCACAAAATCACTAATTTTACTTTTATTTCCCTTTTCCTCTCTATTAATAGAAATTATAGCGATAAATACGTACATTAGTTTTTAAAAGAGCGCTCAAGTAAGCAAAACAAGCGTGTCGCCGTAACAGCGAAAATTGATTTGAAATTCATATTTTAAAATCCTATTATCGGCGATAACGGAGTTAAAATAGTTAAGACTGTTCCATGACCATCTATGACTTTTATAAGCATCTCTAAAATCCTCATTCTACCACATTTTTGTATGTTTTTATGGTTTTTTTATATGCTATTTTAATATATCCATTCCCATATTCAGTGATTATATTGGTAATGCTCTTTGCATTCATAAATAATGTGATGATTTACAATTTCATCGGAGATATGTGCTGGGATCAAAATAGTTGCTAATAAGTGATTTCATAAATATGTCTATTACATGAAAGTGAGATCTGTTGAATTAAGTTTTAACGATTCAATATAAATGTCACATTTACTGTAAAGGTACGAATCTTTTTTAAATGGTCAGAAAAGTAAAATGAAAGGGAAGCAAATTGTCATTTCCATTGAATGAAATGCTTTCAATGGTATGGAAAAGTAAGTCAATTGGTTTCTTTGAAAGGTATAATTTACTACCTGAACTGATTTCTTATATTTGAGTTCCTCTTGATTTGATTTCTTTTATTCCACAGAGTCCTGTGACCATTTCTATCCTTGAGCAAATTAAAAGACGCAATTAGCTGATTGATGAGGTTATTAATATGCGTGATGTCAATATGAGTATTCGGAGGCAGATAAAAAGTACATACTGTTATTAAGGAATTAATATGAATCCTGACAGCAAAGGCTTTATGTGTAGTTTGTAAATGAATTTGAGTGCCGAAAACAGCATGGGACGTCAACGAGGTGACACCCAATTTACCAATTCACTTTTTGAGTAATATTGACATTCCTGAATATGATGTAATACTGTTATGCGTATAGATGTTAAATAAGTTTCATGGAGGATATGTCGAATGATCACCTTTGAAATTGGGATAGATGGGCTCCGAATAGTAGCCCCCCCCCACTTTCATGACCAAAAGGCATGCCAAATGTCCATACCCTTGGTACTTGAAGCACTGCAAAAGATTGAGAATACATGGACGATTAGGACAGTTAAGGTTGGCTATTTTTGTAAAGTAAGGGAGTGTATTGCTATTGAAATGGGTAGAAAATATTTAGTAGGAAATGTTTGACAGTCACAATGGATTGTTATTCCACAAATTTAAATATTTTGGTCTTGAACTGCTTCAGATATATCGTTTTCTGAGTTGAACAATAATTTCATTTCTGCAATGACACCACGAGATTAATTGAAATAGTTGTGAGAGGTTAGTTATAATTCCATATTAGCATATATGTATATAATTTTTTTCCAGTTTTCATTATGTCTGCTTGGAGAATGACACTTAAACTAATATATCTAATATGCATCGTTTCTTAACAGATTTTACTTCTACAAATTCAAAAAAATGTTTCATGAATGAAAGTAGCAGAGATAATTATTTTTAAGCGACCTTTTTCTTTCTTTTTTTGATTACGAATAATCTAAAGTTTATCGTATTTGCTTGACTACATGGAAACTAAAAATTATTTGTTGACATTTCAACTCCTTCGGGGTACAAAGAACATAAATCTTTATTACATCACTATTCAGAAAGGGAGAATCTTTAGCCCTTGAAGTACAACTAGCTTCAGAAAGTTAGCTCAATTTCCTTTTTCTTCATTAATGCTATTATTTTAATTCTTAAACTGATTCCTTCGGTTTTATCTGGGTCCCTTCAATACCCAGTCGTGCCAACAAATTATAACATGACCTGGGTAACCAACAGAGGGCATTGCGTGTGATGTTTGGCTGTTTATAATTTTCGTTTCCCTAACCTCAATGACTTTTATCGAGTTTAATTGCATAAAATTACAATTTTTCCAATCAAAATAAATATAATTGGGTAAATTAGATGATAGAAAAAAAGTGAAGTGACTTAGATTTTATGATATATAAATAATAAGTAATTAGTGGAAGGAAAGGGACACGGAGAATTAAGACTTGATGCCAGATAATTTTTACTGAGACTGAAATTATTCTTTTAGTTTTGTGTATTAAAAGGAGTAACACTAATAGCATTAATCTAAGTGGTTACTGTCGAAGAAAGTTGCGAAATTATTGATGAGTGGACTGATGAGATATCAATTTCTTATTCAAATAATAAATTAAGACATATGTTAAGATGGAGAGCAGCCTTGGATATTCTGCATTGATGATAAAGAAAGAAAATGATGTTTCTGTCTTACTCAATCAGAGTTTTGTTGTTTTTTATTAATGTATTAGATTAAGGTATTGCATGAAAGGCGAATAATGAAGGGCGAGCGAGACACGTCTTCTGGACAAAGAGAAGTTTGCCATAATGTGCAAATGGTACACAATCCTAGGCCTAAGTGAGGA
>BMAW01111623.1:349-16506 GCA_019974015.1 Nephila pilipes
TTTCTGTATTTTGGTAATTTTTAGTTTTTGTTTTCTAGGAAATAAAATTTTTTCATTTTTTAAAATGGCTGGATATTTTATTGTTTTCAGAATACAGAATTATTTTTAATGCTATGATTTTTAAGGGCTATTCTGTCTATTCAATTGCAGTTCCAGATATGCTGCTACCGTAAGAGTTATCCTTTTGCAAAAAGGATCACGTAATACGGGTGACTTTTTGCTAAAATTTTTTATTATACTTCATTTTTTTGTTAGTATTTTTTGTTGAATTTTAAAATAATTTGATTTAAAAAAGTTAATTTCGGTTATATTTTTTAACTTGAAAAGTATTTCATTGTAGGTTAATAAAAATTGATTTTTCATATTTACTTTTAAGTTATAGTTCTTAATAATGGATGTTGAATATATTTGGATCAATGGAATACCTACTCCTTTCAAAGTTTTTAAAATTCTTGGCGACGGAGCATGTTTATTTTCGTCTCTGTCTTTGCTGGTGTTCGGTGACATATCGATGGCGTATAAAATGAGAAATATTATTGTTTCTCACGTGTTTAACAATTGGGATCGGTTTAAATGCTACACTCAAATGCTATCTGGCGCTCCTTATAATACTAACGATTTATATTTTACCGAAATGTGTAAACCAAACACGAATGGATCTATTTGCGAAATTATGGCGGCGGCAGAGCTATTTCCCTATCAGTTCGAAGTTTATCAAGGTGGCTGCCATTTAGCTTCTGTTGGGGAAACAATTCAGGGGAAAAAAATATTACGTTTTACTGGAAACTGTAATAGTTGTCATTTTGATGTTTTATTTAAATAGTTGGATTAAGAAATAGAAGTAAAGTTAATCCTGGTTATGATAATATGAAACAAAATGAAGAAAATGTGTCATCTTTAGTGTTTCAGCCTCAAGAAAATGTGTCTGTGTTAGTTTCAAAGACTCAATCAATATCTAACATTGATTTTTCAAGTTCAAGTGAATCAATTATTAATGATGTAATATCTCTTCAACTAAATAAAGGTAAAAGAAATGAAGAAAAAGATTCACAAATTCAATTAGATATAAACAAGTAAGACCAGCTGCTACAAAATATATTCAAAGTCTTTCTGAAGAACATAGAGAAGCTGCTTCAAAATATACTAAAAGCCATCCTGAAGTACATAGAGCGTAAGAAAATACTTTTCTAATACCCCCCACGTGAATCAGGCAGCTGTAATTAAATACAATGATAAAAGATCAAAAGTTAATTTAGCGCCATGGACTTCCAAAAATTTGTCTGGTTTTAAATATGAAATATATATTGACTATTCAAATGATAAAATTGTCAGTATCGGAAAACGTTTGCCCTGTTCGAGATGCCGTGCTTTAAAATGGATAGAAGAACCTCCAGGAATGTGCTGGAGTGGTGGTCAAGTCCTGCTTCCTGTTATTAGATCCTTCCCTGAACCTTTGAATAGTCTTCTTAGCCATAAGGATCAGCTTTCAGAACATTTTCTTTCTACAATTCGCAAGTATAATGGATGTTTTCAGATGACGTCATTCGGAGCAAAAGAATTGAAGGAAGGAAATTTTATGCCAACATTTAAAGTCCAGGGCCAGGTATACCACAGGATAGGTAGCCTATTGGCTGAGCCTCCTCAACAACCTTCTTTTCTTCAGTTTTACTTTCTCTGTGATGATGAATGTGAAAGAAACATTCATTGTGGTATTTTCCCATGTGTTAAGCCAGAATTAGCCAATTACAAAAGGAGCTACATGAACATAACAGGTATATTCACGATTTCAAAGCTGCTGTTGATTCAGTTCCTAAAGACCAAAAGGAGTTAAAGGTTATAATTAATGCCGATAAAAAACCATCTAGAGAACACAAAGGTCGTTTCAATGCTTCAATTTTCTTGATATTTTATGTATAGGTTCCAAAATATAATATTATCGTCTGCCCAGCGAAGCGGGCGGGTATCAGCTAGTTACTTATATTCTTTCACAATGTTTAGTTTTAGTTCTGTGGAAAATTTTAACTAAGGGATTTCAGATTGATATGATAAATAATTCTTTTTTTAAAAAAAGGTGTACTTTATTAAATTATATTGCAATATTATTTTCACAATTTATTTCAAATATCCTTGCATTAATTGTGTTCGATATATATTTTGATACACATACATTTATTTAAGAAAATTAATTAAACAATATTCACCCTAATAAGCGTGTTTCATTTTAAAATCATTTTTGTTGTTATTACGCAAAAACGATTAGAGTATAAATTTTCAAATTTATTGATTCTATTTAACTATTCTCATATTAATTTTAAAATGTCGTACCTCACTAAAGGACGTCGGGAGGATATATTTATCCTAGCAAAAGAATTAGATCTAAAGCCTGATTCTTCAATGACAGTTAAGAAATTGAGAGACTTAATCACTAAAGATACTGAATATGATGAGGAATTCACTAAAAATTTGTTTACGAGTATAATAGAGCAACGAAAAGAAGAAACATTGCACCTTGAAACACTACGAAAAGAAGAAAAGTTGCGCCTTGAAACACTACGAAAAGAAGAAAAGTTGCGCCTTGAAACACTTTTTGAAGCACAACGAAAACAAGAATTTGAAGAAAAGTTGCGTCTAGAAACCCTTGCAATAGAAGAGAAACGACGACAAGATCAACATGAAATTGAGCTAGAGCGATTAAAATTAGAGAATCAACTCAAATTATACTCAACGGTTGACGAAACCGACCATTCGAAATTACTAGGCAAGGAAATATCCAAATTTCTCCATAAATATGAAGTTAAAGAAGATATAAGCTTATATTTAGTCTTATTCGAACGTCAAGTGCAACGATTAACAATTTCAAGAGAACATTGGGTTTCATATCTTTTAGGACTCTTACCGTCCGAAATTTCTCACATAATTGCACGTGAACCAGAGGAGATAGCAAACAACTACGACCACGTAAAAGAACTTCTGCTTAAAAGATTTAAATTAACGCCAGAAAAGTTTCGCCAGTTATTTACCACGTATCAAAAAGTTTATAGCCACACTTGGACCGATTTTTATCACGAACTTGCAACATATTTTGAGGGATGGACATCAGGGTTAAAAATCGAATCTTTTGAAGAATTAAGGAAACTGATCATCTCAGATCAAATGAAACGTAGAGCTCCTACAGACTTTAAGCAACATTTTCTAGACGAATGGACAACGATAAATTCGCCAGCCGAATTAGCAGAAAAGTTCGAAGAGTATGAAGACGTCAGAAGAACATTAAGTCAAAAGCCAGTTAATACGCATTTTAGGGGGAAACAAGATTTCAGAGCTTCAGAAAAATTTCGTCAGTTTGAATCGCCACGAAAGTTCGAGCAGGGTAGATCAGGTGGGAAAGTTGCAGCAACCACTAGTTACAATCGACATCACGATGCTCATTCCGCCAGTCACAGAAGTCATGAAGGAAATCACGTAAACTCAAATCGACGGATCGAAAATCGAACTCACGGCAGAGAAAGGTATTCGAATTCAAATGTTTCTAATCACGCTCAAACGAATTACTCCAGGTTTAGAAGATTCAACGATTCAGCGAAAGAGCTAAATACAAGCCAGTCGAAGAGAACTACGAATTTCACGAGAGAAACAAGCAAGCCTACGGCAACATGTGCCACTATCAATCAAGAAAATCTACGCAACATGGAAATAATGTTTGGAAACAAGAAAATTACTGCGCTTATCGACACCGGAAGTACCGTCAGTCTACTACGAGAAAATACCAGCAGAAGAATCATCGATCCAGCGAAACTAGCGAAGAACAAAATTGTCTTAACAGGCATAGGTGATGCTCAAGTCACTACGATGGGATCTTTCGAGCAAGAATTTCAGATAGATGAAGAAAACTAATCACTAACTTGGCATGTAGTACCTACAGCAAAACTATAGTTCGAAGCAGTCATAGGTTCAGATATTTTAGAACAAGCATCAGTCAACTTCACGAAGAATGGTGTAGAATTTGTTAAATATGAAAATCAAGCATTCTTAATGCAGATACTAGCGGAAAAGTAGAACTGAATCACATAGGGGATCCTGAGATCAAAAAGGAACTTACGGAAATGATAGAAAGCTACAAGCCTGAAAAGACGGCAAGCACCGATGTTACCATGCGAATTATTTTAAAAGATGATGAACCAGTTTGTCAATCGCCACGCCGATTAGCATTCACGGAAAGAGAAGAAGTAAACAAACAGATAGAAGAATGGCTCAAAGAAGGCATCATACGCCCAAGCTCATCAGAGTACGCCAGTCCAGTCGTAATGGTCAAAAAGAAAGATGGAACTTCGAGAATGTGCATCGATTACCGAAAACTGAACCAGAAGCTAGTGAAAGATAAATTTCCTTTACCTCTCATCGAAGATGTTTTAGATACGCTACAAGAAGCAAAAGTTTACTCCACGTTAGATTTACGAAACGGATTTTTCCACGTCAGCGTTGATGAAGATTGCAGAAAATTCACGTCTTTTATCGTTCCAGATGGACAGTTCGAGTTCAATAAAGTTCCTTTTGGGTTAAGCACGAGCCCAGGTGTTTTTCAGAGATTTGTCACAAGCATATTCAGAGACCTTACACGTAAAAGAATTTTAGTAAGCTATATGGATGATCTTATTGTTCCAGCAAAAGATGAAAGAGAAGGACTCCAAAAACTTAAAATTGTATTCGAAGTTGCAAAGAAATATGGTCTAGAGATAAAATTCAAGAAGTGTCAGTTCCTAATGCAAAAGGTTGAATTTTTAGGTCACATAGTAGAGAATGGAATCATCAAGCCCTCAGTTGCAAAGACATTAGCAGTTGCAAAATTTCCAGAACCAACGACCGTAAAGAAAGTACAAAGTTTTCTAGGATTAACAGGATATTTCAGAAAATATGTCAAAGATTACTCGAAAATTGCAAAACCATTAAGCGACCTCACAAGGAAAGAAAATCCGTTTGTTTTTGGAACACAACAGAAAGAAGCCTTCGAAAAGTTAAAGAAATTATTGTCTGAAAGTCCTGTCTTACACATTTACAAGTATGGAAGAAGAACAGAATTACACACAGACGCAAGTAAACTGGGCTACGGAGCAGTTTTATTGCAAGAAGCCGACGATGGCAAATTACATCCTATTTATTATATTTCGAAGAAAACAAGTCCAGCTGAAGAGAAGTATTATAGTTATGAATTAGAAGTTCTCGCAATTATAACAGCATTAAAGAAGTTTCGAGTATACCTCTTAGGTCAGCATTTCAAAATAGTCACAGATTGTTCTGCGTTCCAAAAGACCATGCATAAAAAAGATTTGATTACACGTATAGCCAGATGGGCTCTTCAATTAGAAGAATTCGACTACGAAATCGAACATCGAACAGGAACTAGAATGCAACACGTAGATGCTTTGAGTAGACATCCTGTCATGATAATCAGCAGTGACACTCTAACAGCGAAATTAAAGAAAGCCCAAGAAGAAGACGAAAACATTTTAACATTGAAGTCGATATTAGAAAAGCAAGATTCAGAAGACTTTTTTGAAAGAAATGGAATATTTTACAAATACTCAAACGGTAGAGAATTGATAGTAGCTCCAAAAGACATGCAAATTGAACTAATTAAATTAGCTCACGAAAATGGTCATTTTTCAGTAGCAAAAACAGAAGAGATTGTCAAACAAGAATTTTTTATTCCAAATTTAACGAAGTTAGTAAAGAACGTAATAATAAATTGTGTACCATGTATCTTAGCTAATAGAAAGAGTGGCAAAAATTAATGTTTTTTAAATCCTATTCCAAAAGAAGACAACCCTTTAAGCACATACCATATTGATTTCGTAGGACCGTTACCATCAACAAATAAGAATTATCAACACATTTTCACTGTTATAGATGCTTTTACGAAATTCACTTGGTTGTACCCTGTAAAAACTGTGTCAGCTGAAAACGCTCTAGAGAAGCTAAAACTACAACAAAAAACCTTTGGAAACCCCGTTAGAATCATATCAGATAGAGGATCAGCGTTTACTTCGAAAGTGTTTAGTGATTATTGCACAGAAGAAGGTATTCAACATCTACAAATTGCCACGGGTGTACCACGAGGAAATGGACAAGTTGAAAGAGTCCACCGTACACTTATCCCAGTTTTAACTAAACTTACTTTAAATGACTCTACTAAATGGTACAAGTATATTGATAGACTTCAGAGAATCCTTAACAGCACAACCTGTCGAAGCACAAAATGGTCACTATTCGAACTTTTGATTGGTACTAGAATGAGAAACAAAGAAGATGTCAGAATTAAAGACTTGCTCCTCGAAGAATTGTTCGAAGAACTACACGAACAACGAGAATTCTTAAGAAAAGACGCTAAGAAGAACATAGAAAAAATACAATACGAAAATCGGAGAACTTACAACAAGAAACGAAAGAAAGCTCCGGAATACAAAAAAAGTGATCTGGTAGCCATCCAAAGAACTCAATTTGGAGTTGGACTAAAACTAAGACCGAAATTCTTAGGACCATATAAAATCACCAAAGTCAACCCTCGCGACAGATATGTAGTAGAAAAGGTTGGTCATCACGAAGGACCGAACTCTACCACCATTTCTGCTGACATGATAAAACATTTTTCTATCAACACCATTTAAATATCAAATATAGTTATTATTTGGTGAAATTCGTTTGATTTAATTTCATGCTGTATTATTTTTTTTTTATGTACTAGATATTATCTTGTGTTATTTACATTTTTTATATATGCTTTTTTACATTTTATGCTGCTTTATATCAGAATTTTTATTATTCCTCTATTGTGAAGTGATAAGAAAAATTGATTACATATTTTGCTCCATGTAGAATATTGATAGGTTTTGAAATTCATTTTTCACTTTTATTGTGTTATTAGTTATTTTGAAAAGTATAAAGTATAATTAGTGAAGTTTTGAAAATTCCAGTATAGCTGGAGGCCAGCTCTATTTGGAGGGGTCGAACTCTGTAGGATTTTCCATCCAATTATTATTAAGCAATTAATTTTATTTTTTCAATCTACTGTAAAACCAGTTCCTCCGATACTCAATAGATGTCGCTACGATTCAAGAGTTATGTGATAAGTTCATGCAGCGCCACCTATCCGAGAATAAAATTAAGTGACGCTCGTTTTCGCGCTCTTTTTTTGCCGCCACTCTCTCCGCTTCTCTTCTCCTTCGCTACCCGCGTCGGAAGTAAACTTCAACGCCCGAGCGCGTTCCAACGTCCATCGATAATATGGGTTAAATGAGGCAGCCATCTATCTTTATCTGATGAACTGGTCAACTTACTTTTCACATAATATTGTAAATACTTTTCATTCTTCATCATCTCTCCTAATAAACAAGTAAAGCTACTGCAAGCTTCATCCTTGAATATCATCAACAACATTACATGGAATCCGAAATTACCCCCCTAGACAACTAGCCCATTGCGTAAGAGCAAACCATCGTAGATTCGGGATGAACAATCTCCATCACCCCAATATCTACAAAATTTATGGTCGCTTCGTCCGGGATTGCTTCAAAATTTATGGCGGCTCCAGCAGGGATTCCTTCAAAATGAATGAGTGATCGGACCGGGATTGCGTCAAAATTAATGGGAGAGAATTACAAGAAGAAAAGAAAATTGATGCTCGCCCTGAGATCAACAAAATTTCCAAGATGCTAATGCCGACGTATGCCTTTACAGCAAGAATAGCCAGTGTCCAGTGACAACGTATGCCTCTACAGCAAGAATAGCCAGTGTCCAGTGACAACGTATGCCTCTACAACAAGAATAGCCAATATCCAGTGACAACGTATGCTTCTACAACAAGAATAGCCAGTGTCCAGTGACAACGTATCTTCTACAAAGAAAATGTGTGCCTCATCAATTTCCACGATTAGTTTCCTACGACGACGAGTGTGTCCCGCCTACAAGTAGAACCTCAGTTTTTCTATCATCAAATGCTTCTTCGCATCAAGTTATTTATTCGTGCTTTTGATAATCTAAATGTGTGTTTAGTTTAAGCTCTTTATAAATGCCGTCGATTCCTGAAAGAGCGTTGTTTTAAAAAATATATAAATATAAAATCCAGCGTATATTAATGTGCAAGTTTCACAGCAAGATTCCAGGTACTGTAAAACATTTATTTTTTCGGACAATCATCTAATTCTAATGAAGTGCCATCATGTAATGTTTTTTTTAATTATAAGAAGAAATATCTGAAGAAAAAGTAAATTAAACGTATTATTTTCTAAGTGCATTTTTATATATATATATTTTCAAATTGTCATCTTAAGTTAAAAATCTAGGAGTGTCTTTTTTTTTTTATTATTATTGTGTGTGTGAATTGATATGCCTTGATATCAAATCAGTCAGCGTTTTCACGCCAGAAACGAATAAATGCATAAGTAATTAGACTTCCTCTTTCAAAATCGTAAGCATTTTTCCCCTTTCCCATGAGATACATTCGCTGTAGTCAAAACAAATTTCTGCTGTTCCATTTCGCTCTCTCAATGAATGATAACTTATTACTTTTAAAAATAGGTTTGGTAGTCTAGTGAATTCCAAATTAAGCAAATTGAAAGTGTATTCTCAAAATAGATGACTTTGTTTTTTTTTATTCTATGATTATTTCACTGTATGTCTGAATATTTTTTTTGGTTCCAATTGAATCTTCTATATATATATAAGCGAAATACCACTGACTGACTCATCACGATATCTCTAAGACTATACAACCGATTGACTTGAAATTTGGTACATTTACTCATTTTGCAATGTAGACGCTCACTAAGAACGGATTTTATGGAATTCTTAACCAAAATGTAGTTATCATCGGTTAATCTTTTCTTACCCATCGGTTATGTCATTTTGGCGACTTTATCGCCAAAAATTACATGACCAACGCGAAACGGAATATATTTTTTTAAATGTATACTGTGTATCGCTACCAATTAAGTTTACTTGCAAGATTTGCGCGTGCGAAATGGAAAAATACCAAATAATTTAATATTGAAGCGCTGATGGATGATTGGCAAGATTTTGGAGAAGAGGCTCTTTTTTGCAAAATATCACCAAATATCTTCCACCGCCAATTAGAATGACCTTGCATTGTGAATTTTAAAAAGCTATACTATGGTAACCCCAGCTGATTTCGCTCGCCAGCTGATTTCGGTTTTGCTGAGCAAACGATAATTTTTATTGTTGTGGAACCTAGACGTAAGTTTTAAATTTATGAGAAAAGTATTTTATTATTAATAATGATTGATAAACTACATTTGTAAATCTAAACGCAATCTAACCAAATTATTGAAGTTGGCTTTTAACAAATGAATAATAACGGTATGTTATTCATGTCATTAATAAAAAAAATAAGTAGCTATCAAAATATATATTTTGATGTATGCATTAATTGTAACCTAATGTAAATATCATGCAAAAGTTTTGTTTCTGTATTTTGGTAATTTTTAGTTTTTGTTTTCTAGGAAATAAAATTTTTTCATTTTTTAAAATGGCTGGATATTTTATTGTTTTCAGAATACAGAATTATTTTTAATGCTATGATTTTTAAGGGCTATTCTGTCTATTCAATTGCAGTTCCAGATATGCTGCTACCGTAAGAGTTATCCTTTTGCAAAAAGGATCACGTAATACGGGTGACTTTTTGCTAAAATTTTTTATTATACTTCATTTTTTGTTAGTATTTTTTGTTGAATTTTAAAATAATTTGATTTAAAAAAGTTAATTTCGGTTATATTTTTTAACTTGAAAAGTATTTCATTGTAGGTTAATAAAAATTGATTTTTCATATTTACTTTTCAGTTATAGTTCTTAATAATGGATGTTGAATATATTTGGATCGATGGAATACCTACTCCTTTCAAAGTTTTTAAAATTCTTGGCGACGGAGCATGTTTATTTTCGTCTCTGTCTTTGCTGGTGTTCGGTGACATATCGATGGCGTATAAAATGAGAAATATTATTGTTTCTCACGTGTTTAACAATTGGAATCGGTTTAAATGCTACACTCAAATGCTATCTGGCGCTCCTTATAATACTAACGATTTATATTTTACCGAAATGTGTAAACCAAACACGAATGGATCTATTTGCTAAATTATGGCGGCGGCAGAGCTATTTCCCTATCAGTTCGAAGTTTATCAAGGTGGCTGCCATTTAGCTTCTGTTGGGGAAACAATTCAGGGGGAAAAATATTACGTTTTACTGGAAACTGTAATAGTTGTCATTTTGATGTTTTATTTAAATAGTTGGATTAAGAAATAGAAGTAAAGTTAATCCTGGTTATGATAATATGAAACAAAATGAAGAAAATGTGTCATCTTTAGTGTTTCAGCCTCAAGAAAATGTGTCTGTGTTAGTTTCAAAGACTCAATCAATATCTAACATTGATTTTTCAAGTTCAAGTGAATCAATTATTAATGATGTAATATCTCTTCAACTAAATAAAGGTAAAAGAAATGAAGAAAAAGATTCACAAATTCAATTAGATATAAACAAGTAAGACCAGCTGCTACAAAATATATTCAAAGTCTTTCTGAAGAACATAGAGAAGCTGCTTCAAAATATACTAAAAGCCATTCTGAAGTACATAGAGCGTAAGAAAATACTTTTCTAATACCCCCCACGTGAATCAGGCAGCTGTAATTAAATACAATGATAAAAGATCAAAAGTTAATTTAGCGCCATGGACTTCCAAAAATTTGTCTGGTTTTAAATATGAAATATATATTGACTATTCAAATGATAAAATTGTCAGTATCGGAAAACGTTTGCCCTGTTCGAGGTTCCGTGCTTTAAAAGGATAGAAGAACCTCCAGGAATGTGCTGGAGGGGTGGTCAAGTCCTGCTTCTTGTTATTAGATCCTTCCCTGAACCTTTGAATAGTCTTCTTAGCCATAAGGATCAGCTTTCAGAACATTTTCTTTCTACAATTCGCAAGTATAATGGATGTTTTCAGATGACGTCATTCGGAGCAAAAGAATTGAAGGAAGGAAATTTTATGCCAACATTTAAAGTCCAGGGCCAGGTATACCACAGGATAGGTAGCCTATTGGCTGAGCCTCCTCAACAACCTTCTTTTCTTCAGTTTTACTTTCTCTGTGATGATGAATGTGAAAGAAACATTCATTGTGGTATTTTCCCATGTGTTAAGCCAGAATTAGCCAATTACAAAAGGAGCTACATGAACATAACAGGTATATTCACGATTTCAAAGCTGCTGTTGATTCAGTTCCTAAAGACCAAAAGGAGTTAAAGGTTATAATTAATGCCGATAAAAAACCATCTAGAGAACACAAAGGTCGTTTCAATGCTTCAATTTTCTTGATATTTTATGTATAGGTTCCAAAATATAATATTATCGTCTGCCCAGCGAAGCGGGCGGGTATCAGCTAGTTACTTATATTCTTTCACAATGTTTAGTTTTAGTTCTGTGGAAAATTTTAACTAAGGGATTTCAGATTGATATGATAAATAATTCTTTTTTTAAAAAAAGGTGTACTTTAACAAATTATATTGCAATATTATTTTCACAATTTATTTCAAATATCCTTGCATTAATTGTGTTCGATATATATTTTGATACACATACATTTATTTAAGAAAATTAATTAAACGATATTCATCCTTAATAAGCGTGTTTCATTTTAAAATCACTTTTGTTGTTATTACGCAAAAACGATTAGAGTATAAATTTTCAAATTTATTGATTCTATTTAACTATTCTCATATTAATTTTAAAATGTCGTACCTCACTAAAGGACGTCGGGAGGATATATTTATCCTAGCGAAAGAATTAGATCTAAAGCCTGATTCTTCAATGACAGTTAAGAAATTGAGAGACTTAATCACTAAAGATACTGAATATGATGAGGAATTCACTAAAAATTTGTTTACGAGTATAATAGAGCAACGAAAAGAAGAAACATTGCACCTTGAAACACTACGAAAAGAAGAAAAGTTGCGCCTTGAAACACTACGAAAAGAAGAAAAGTTGCGCCTTGAAACACTTTTTGAAGCACAACGAAAACAAGAATTTGAAGAAAAGTTGCGTCTAGAAACCCTTGCAATAGAAGAGAAACGACGACAAGATCAACATGAAATTGAGCTAGAGCGATTAAAATTAGAGAATCAACTCAAATTATACTCAACGGTTGACGAAACCGACCATTCGAAATTACTAGGCAAGGAAATATCCAAATTTCTCCATAAATATGAAGTTAAAGAAGATATAAGCTTATATTTAGTCTTATTCGAACGTCAAGTGCAACGATTAACAATTTCAAGAGAACATTGGGTTTCATATCTTTTAGGACTCTTACCGTCCGAAATTTCTCACATAATTGCACGTGAACCAGAGGAGATAGCAAACAACTACGACCACGTAAAAGAACTTCTGCTTAAAAGATTTAAATTAACGCCAGAAAAGTTTCGCCAGTTATTTACCACGTATCAAAAAGTTTATAGCCACACTTGGACCGATTTTTATCACGAACTTGCAACATATTTTGATGGATGGACATCAGGGTTAAAAATCGAATCTTTTGAAGAATTAAGGAAACTGATCATCTCAGATCAAATGAAACGTAGAGCTCCTACAGACTTTAAGCAACATTTTCTAGACGAATGGACAACGATAAATTCGCCAGCCGAATTAGCAGAAAAGTTCGAAGAGTATGAAGACGTCAGGAGAACATTAAGTCAAAAGCCAGTTAATACGCATTTTAGGGGGAAACAAGATTTCAGAGCTTCAGAAAAATTTCGTCAGTTTGAATCGCCACGAAAGTTCGAGCAGGGTAGATCAGGTGGGAAAGTTGCAGCAACCACTAGTTACAATCGACATCACGATGCTCATTCCGCCAGTCACAGAAGTCATGAAGGAAATCACGTAAACTCAAATCGACGGATCGAAAATCGAACTCACGGCAGAGAAAGGTATTCGAATTCAAATGTTTCTAATCACGCTCAAACGAATTACTCCAGGTTTAGAAGATTCAACGATTCAGCGAAAGAGCTAAATACAAGCCAGTCGAAGAGAACTACGAATTTCACGAGAGAAACAAGCAAGCCTACGGCAACATGTGCCACTATCAATCAAGAAAATCTACGCAACAAGGAAATAATGTTTGGAAACAAGAAAATTACTGCGCTTATCGACACCGGAAGTACCGTCAGTCTACTACGAGAAAATACCAGCAGAAGAATCATCGATCCAGCGAAACTAGCGAAGAACAAAATTGTCTTAACAGGCATAGGTGATGCTCAAGTCACTACGATGGGATCTTTCGAGCAAGAATTTCAGATAGATGAAGAAAACTAATCACTAACTTGGCATGTAGTACCTACAGCAAAACTGAAGTTCGAAGCAGTCATAGGTTCAGATATTTTAGAACGAGCATCAGTCAACTTCACGAAGAATGGTGTAGAATTTGTTAAATATGAAAATCAAGCATTCTTAATGCAGATACTAGCGGAAAAGTAGAACTGAATCACATAGGGGATCCTGAGATCAAAAAAGAACTTACGGAAATGATAGAAAGCTACAAGCCTGAAAAGACGGCAAGCACCGATGTTACCATGCGAATTATTTTAAAAGATGATGAACCAGTTTGTCAATCGCCACGCGGATTAGCATTCACGGAAAGAGAAGAAGTAAACAAACAGATAGAAGAATGGCTCAAAGAAGGCATCATACGCCCAAGCTCATCAGAGTACGCCAGTCCAGTCGTAATGGTCAAAAAGAAAGATGGAACTTCGAGAATGTGCATCGATTACCGAAAACTGAACCAGAAGCTAGTGAAAGATAAATTTCCTTTACCTCTCATCGAAGATGTTTTAGATACGCTACAAGAAGCAAAAGTTTACTCCACGTTAGATTTACGAAACGGATTTTTCCACGTCAGCGTTGATGAAGATTGCAGAAAATTCACGTCTTTTATCGTTCCAGATGGACAGTTCGAGTTCAATAAAGTTCCTTTTGGGTTAAGCACGAGCCCAGGTGTTTTTCAGAGATTTGTCACAAGCATATTCAGAGACCTTACACGTAAAAGAATTTTAGTAAGCTATATGGATGATCTTATTGTTCCAGCAAAAGATGAAAGAGAAGGACTCCAAAAACTTAAAATTGTATTCGAAGTTGCAAAGAAATATGGTCTAGAGATAAAATTCAAGAAGTGTCAGTTCCTAATGCAAAAGGTTGAATTTTTAGGTCACATAGTAGAGAATGGAATCATCAAGCCCTCAGTTGCAAAGACATTAGCAGTTGCAAAATTTCCAGAACCAACGACCGTAAAGAAAGTACAAAGTTTTCTAGGATTAACAGGATATTTCAGAAAATATGTCAAAGATTACTCGAAAATTGCAAAACCATTAAGCGACCTCACAAGGAAAGAAAATCCGTTTGTTTTTGGAACACAACAGAAAGAAGCCTTCGAAAAGTTAAAGAAATTATTGTCTGAAAGTCCTGTCTTACACATTTACAAGTATGGAAGAAGAACAGAATTACACACAGACGCAAGTAAACTGGGCTACGGAGCAGTTTTATTGCAAGAAGCCGACGATGGCAAATTACATCCTATTTATTATATGTCGAAGAAAACAAGTCCAGCTGAAGAGAAGTATTATAGTTATGAATTAGAAGTTCTCGCAATTATAACAGCATTAAAGAAGTTTAGAGTATACCTCTTAGGTCAGCATTTCAAAATAGTCACAGATTGTTCTGCGTTCCAAAAGACCATGCATAAAAAAGATTTGATTATACGTATAGCCAGATGGGCTCTTCAATTAGAAGAATTCGACTACGAAATCGAACATCGAACAGGAACTAGAATGCAACACGTAGATGCTTTGAGTAGACATCCTGTCATGATAATCAGCAGTGACACTCTAACAGCGAAATTAAAGAAAGCCCAAGAAGAAGACGAAAACATTTTAACATTGAAGTCGATATTAGAAAAGCAAGATTCAGAAGACTTTTTTGAAAGAAATGGAATATTTTACAAATACTCAAACGGTAGAGAATTGATAGTAGCTCCAAAAGACATGCAAATTGAACTAATTAAATTAGCTCACGAAAATGGTCATTTTTCAGTAGCAAAAACAGAAGAGATTGTCAAACAAGAATTTTTTATTCCAAATTTAACGAAGTTAGTAAAGAACGTAATAATAAATTGTGTACCATGTATCTTAGCTAATAGAAAGAGTGGCAAAAATTAATATTTTTTAAATCCTATTCCAAAAGAAGACAACCCTTTAAGCACATACCATATTGATTTCATAGGACCATTACCATCAACAAATAAGAATTATCCACACATTTTCACTGTTATAGATGCTTTTACGAAATTCACTTGGTTGTACCCTGTAAAAACTGTGTCAGCTGAAAACGCTCTAGAGAAGCTAAAACTACAACAAAAAACCTTTGGAAACCCCGTTAGAATCATATCAGATAGAGGATCAGCGTTTACTTCGAAAGTGTTTAGTGATTATTGCACAGAAGAAGGTATTCAACATCTACAAATTGCCACGGGTGTACCACGAGGAAATGGACAAGTTGAAAGAGTCCACCGTACACTTATCCCAGTTTTAACTAAACTTACTTTAAATGACTCTACTAAATGGTACAAGTATATTGATAGACTTCAAAGAATCCTTAACAGCACAACCTGTCGAAGCACAAAATGGTCACTATTCGAACTTTTGATTGGTACTAGAATGAGAAACAAAGAAGATGTCAGAATTAAAGACTTGCTCCTCGAAGAATTGTTCGAAGAACTACACGAACAACGAGAATTCTTAAGAAAAGACGCTAAGAAGAACATAGAAAAAATACAATACGAAAATCGGAGAACTTACAACAAGAAACGAAAGAAAGCTCCGGAATACAAAAAAGGTGATCTGGTAGCCATCCAAAGAACTCAATTTGGAGTTGGACTAAAACTAAGACCGAAATTCTTAGGACCATATAAAATCACCAAAGTCAACCCTCGCGACAGATATGTAGTAGAAAAGGTTGGTCATCACGAAGGACCGAACTCTACCACCATTTCTGCTGACATGATAAAACATTTTTCTATCAACACCATTTAAATATCAAATATAGTTATTATTTG
>BMAW01111627.1:0-13973 GCA_019974015.1 Nephila pilipes
TTTAATCATTTTATTGACTAGTAAAAGTTATTTTTTTAGGTTAAAAATTTTTTCTTTCCTTTTCAGATGAATATGGACATGAGTTTTCAGATATAGTTGGATTTAGGTGCTATTTTTAAAATAATATTTCAAAATATAAAAAGCACTTTACTTCTGTTATAGAAAACAACGCACAAAATCTGGCGAACTAACTTTTCTATGATATAACTGTATATTATGTTTGATAAAATTATCGAGTTTTGCAGTTTTGGAAATTTCATTTATTTATTCTTTTTTAATATAAAATGTTTTTTTTTTAAATTAAGGCATTACTTAGAGAAAGACTATTTTTGGTCCCTATCTGCATAAATACTCTTTACAGAAACATAAAAGATTTGGAACGATATTATGTAGCCATTTTCTTTAAGAGTACCTAAATGCAAATATACCTCACAAATTATATCCTCACTCCTACAAAAAACATTTTTGACGAAAAAAATTACTTTCATAGTTCTATAGAACGATTAAAATATCATTAGTAATCACTCACAAAAAACTCCGAGATTTAATAATAATTTGAATATATATATCACAAAAACAAAGAGTCATAGATATAGTAGTCCACAATTCCTTGTATGTCCTGTAACTCTTAAATCATACATTTAATGTGTTTAAACACATTCTGTATGAACCAGTGTAAAATAATATAATTATCCAATGAAGCATTTCGTCTTTTTTGCAACTATAAAATTAAATTCAAACGTAGAGCATTAATTTAACAGAATATTCTTATATTGACAACAAATACAGCTCAAAAAAATTATACTGAAAAATGATAGTCTAAAAAAATTGTGACGAGCTTATTCTATCCTTCAATCCGCATGCTTATGTGTAATAGTTTTATTATTAGAATTCGAAAAATACTTGCAGGGCTTGGAGGATATTTTACTGTGCATTATACTGCACGTACATAACTGTAAAATTGTGCAAATGTTTTATGAAACTCGCTAAAAATCCAAGAATCAATATACTGTAATGAAATTGAAATTTACGATAAACACTATTCGAAATTGTGAGCAGAAAGCTTTATAATCTTAATTCACTCTCAGGAAATTTTATCTCGTATTATAAATTTATTTATGAGAGAATTGCATAGATTAAATAACACATTAATGCCACTTAATTGTGAGTAAATATATATCACATCGAATATAAACTGAATGCAATATAAATATGTAACTATTCGGAAACATTAAATAACATAGTAACTTGAGTTAAGAATTCAAAAATAAGTATTTACCGACAAAAGTTTGACTTAGAAAGAGGTTACTAATTTATATTTTATAACTTACTCGTTCTTTTACTAAATCTTTAACATTTAAAAACGAAAAAAAAAAAAATCATTTTTATATCTAAGAACTTTAATAATAATGTTTTAAAAGATATTTGAAATATTTTAATATTTTGTAGCGAAGTCTATCATAAGTCCTAAATAAGTTTTGATTTCCCATTTTTTGCGATAATTTATCATTACACAAATAAAATTTGGTTTCCATAAAAAAATCTGCATTGCAACCCCAGTTTTGAAAATTTAATTATGATGCAAAGAATCATTTACATAAAAAAAAAAGAGTTTTATTTTTTAACAAAAGTTTAGAAAGATAGTGAAGAATTTTGATTAATTTTCGTTAGTAAATGGAATTTCTCACTAGGTCTAAAAACTATCAAATTAATGATTAAATTTATCATTCTTAAAAATATGTACACGTTTATGAAATTTTAAGAAGAGCAAACAATTAAATGCTGCTTTAATGTTTCTAAATATAACAAGGAAAAGAAAATAGTTTAAAATGTTTCCATGAAATATTTTACTAAGAAAAATGTGAAACACAAAAAGAGATTGAAAAGTATGCATATGTATTCTCTCGTTCTGTTTTTCATAAAATTCTAAGCTGATATTAAAATCAAATTTTTAAGCGATTAAAATCTTTTTCTGTAAGCCTTACAAATAGTTAGAACGTTTTGTAACGCTTCGAAAAGCCATTTTATATAAAAATCGTTGGAATTTTTGTAATAAAATTGTGAAAAAAAAATATCGCTGGAATGCAGAGTAAAATCTTAGCTTTTTCTCATATAAAATAATGTACTTCACCTTCGACCTTTTAAAACTTGATTTATGTTACTAGGTGAAACAACTGCGCTATTGCGAAATGTTTTAGACTATGAATTCTTGCATAATTTGGGAATAAACTCGAAAACTTGTCACGCAATAATCAAGAGATTTTGAGTTTAAAAATGACTACACATTAACCTTTTCTTTCATTTCCGAACAGAAAAAAAATTGAGACGACTGAAATGAGCCCAGTATTAAAGTAATTTATTTTTCACTTAATATAGTAATTAAAAGAACTATTTATTTCATGGTGTGAAAATTAAAAATATATGATAGCTAAAAAATATTATTACAATCTTCTTATTTAGTCACTTTCAAAACTACTCCACACTTATTTAATTAAAAGAATGATGTAGTTAGTATATTTATTAATTTAGGTCTTTTGTATTCTCTTTTACTTGTTTTTTTTATCATCGTTTTTGTTTTCACTGTCTTTATAATGTAAAATGAATAAATTTGAGTTAATTTCGTCGTAGATGTAATTAGCACAGTTAAGAACAACTAATTATTCACTGTACATTTATTTTTTAAACGTAAAAATGGAAGCATCTTTAATGCAAAATGTTAATACATACGTGAGAAAGAAATTTATGGAATGGAGTGTTTATCATTATGAAAAATATAATTTATTACGGCAAGAACAAGTGATATTCGTAATTTAATTTTGCTGTTTGTTTATTAATGCATTTTATCCATGATTTCGAATGTGAGGATACGAATTTGAATTTCCTTTTATTGTTTATTTTATTATAGATGCGGTGTTATCGAATATATTTTTAAAATCATTCCCTTTTTCAAAATTTTAGCTTATTTGTATTTGTCCTTTTGTTATTTCGATTCATTAATATAATTCATTTTCATTAAATGGATAAAAATCATTGAAATTTCTTAATTTTTTTAAAATTTTGAAATTCGTTATAACGCAAGTTTTTTTGTGACGCCTACCCGATCCGGACTGCCTCTTGTGCCATAGTTAGATTCAATTATTAAACATTAAGACACAATAATCAATCAAAGAGACACTAGAACAATATGTATGGAATTTATTAACTTCTATTTACTATAACAACAAATATATATGCTCTCCTGGGGAAGATTTCTACTACCCAAATTCAACCCACCAATAGTAATCTAACAGACTCTTACCACTAATCCTTCCTCGACTGCAACTCAAACTAACGTAGCAATCTGGAACACTAAATCTCTTTAAATACTACGCCTTTAATCCTATCGTCTATTTCAACCTCTCTTTTCAACTCCTCCTTCAATTTCTCTTTCCACTTCTCCTTCAGATTCTTTCCACTTCTCCTTCAGCCTCTCTTTTCACTTCTCCTTCAGCCTCACTATCGTGACTTTCAGTCGGAGTTTATATATTTCCTAACTCTCCCGCTTCACTTCATTTCTACCTGTTCCTATCTGCATATTCACGTTACATTTTTGGTTGGGCAAAGGTAGTTTAGCAAAAGCAATCAATCTTAATTAAAAGTCCCCAAGGTTAGTGAAGAGAAACCGCGAATAGCCAAACGTCACAGTTTTAATATTTGAAAGTCTAACTATTGAAAGAAAACACCCAGTGCCTTTTTATTTCTGACTTAGCGTGCGAAATACAATTAACTGATTGATTATAATATGTGTACAAAGTTTATCGGGGGTTTGATATTGATGGGTGCTACTAGAGTGTTTCGAAACGTACTTACATTTAAAATACAAACGACATCAATGGAGTAAATTTTTGTTACCATTGAGTGCTGCCATCTGCTAAACGCAGTTGAAACCAATTTGACATTGATTCATAAGTTGGTTTTGATTTGTTAGTCGTTTGCTTCCAATTCAAAATTAGATTGCGGCCGCGTCGAGCTATCGATGTCATTGTGCATCGATTTATCTCCGGCGATAACAAAAGGGATTAATGATTATGCACCAAAAATCAAGCAAAAATCGAAACGTTGGATTGTTTCTGGCGAATCTGCTCTAAAGAAGGTGAAGGTGGTCTCATCGACTAGCAAAGATATGACAAAAAAATTTGAGGTGAAAAAGGTTTCACGATAACGGATATGAGTAATTATGATTTTAACAACACACTAGTGAGCTATGATTATTTCTAACAACGAAGTATCTTCGATGCTACGAGCGCCATCTCTTGGACTTTCTAAGGACTCATTGAACGACCCTAGTATTATTTAAGGAAAAAAAATCACATTCGTCCCAGTAGTATCGCATTTAAGCCTCTTTATTATACGTTTTTTAATGAATTGAAATATTTTATTGATTTTGTGTAAATGTACACTCTATAACGAAAAAAAAAAAAAAGGACGTACCAAGAAGGAGTAGTCTGATGGAGACAAAAATTGGCGGAGAGGAAAATTATGTACAGAATAGAAAATGATTAAAATTTTAGAAAAAATGAAAAGATTTATTTCAGAGAAAAAAGAATTGATTTAGTTCAGAGTTACAAAGTAACGAGCTCAATAAGGTGTTGACCCACCTCTAGCCTGGATGCAAGCTGCCACACAATGTGGCATAGAGTGATAAAGCTCCCTGATGGTCTCCTGTGGTATTTCTTGCCAAATTTACTCCATTTGTCAGTCATCAACATTCCCTGGTCGCTGCAGTCGCCTTCCCATCATATCCCAGACATGCTCGATTGGGGAGAGATCCGGCTGGTCAAGGAAGTGTTTGACAAGCTGTAAGATAGTTCATAGCAACACGTGCTGTATGTGGTCTGGCATTATCTTGCTGAAAAATAAGGGCAGGGTACTGTAAAGGGAACGATAGCAAAACAGGTCTCAGAATGTCGTCGACGTACCACTGTGCTGTAAGTGTACCTCTAATGACGATCAAAGAGGTCCGGCTATCAAGAGAAATGGTACCCGATACCATAACTCCTGGTTGAGGGCCTGTGGGGCATGTAATAGTGAAAACAGGATTGGCTCGCTGTCCTGGGCGTCTTCAGACACGTATTCGATGATCGTCAGGACACAGTTGGAAGCGGGATTCGTCGCTAAACACTATATGTCCCCAGTCAGCATCATTCCGAACTGATCGAGCCAAGCACCACTGTAATCTGACTCGACAGTGTGCAGCCGTGATTTTCAGGTGGTGTAGCAATCGGTACGAGGGTAGAATTCACTCTATCAGCCGTCTATGAATGGTCATGGTGGACACGCGTGTGTGGTTCGCACGTCTGATGGCGTTTAACGATGAATGAGGCGTTGTGACAGCTGATCTGTCCTCCCGATCTGCTGCGCCCCTGGGTCGACCGCTACCATCATGATGCTAAAATCTGCCATCGTCAGCTCGAATCCCGCGGCGAGGCATTTTTTTAGTCGTTGTAAAGTATCCTAAATCTCAAAGCAACAGAAAATGTGACCATCAGATTGAGAATAGCTTCTTATACACACCTGCTGAGTGCGCAGTTCTGATGCGCGGTAGCTTCTGCTTTTCATTCATTGGACACCAAATTTTAATCAATAGCATGTTCGGTCCAAATGTCTTTGTATACGAAATTTCATTACAATCGGGCAACTCCTTCTTGGTGTGTCGTTTTTTTTTTATAAGAGTGTAATATGCGTATATAAATATTATGTAACAGTATAACTTCGTATTAATAAAATTGAGTCTATTTTTTGTTATTGTTGCCGTGTGAGCTAAATTATACAAATACAATTAAACAAATATCTCCGAATTTGTTACCTGGTCGGTTGAATAGTATAAAATGCCTACGATCTGTTCCATTCTATAACCAATGATCTTTTCCCTAGTGTCGTTCAACGTATGCGTCAAAAGCGACTGTCATCGTTAAGCAATTATCTCTATTTGTATACAATATAGAAATTATTAAAATAAAAACTATATAAAAAATTAAACCTTCAGAGTACTATGATCGCAAAACGATATAAAATATGAAAATTTAAATATTATTGAAGCTTGTAAGTAAGAAAAAAAAAAAATACAGCAAAGACGAGTTTCTTTCAGTCTAAGGAGCACGATAAAAGAAAAATAATATCATCTTCAGTAAGGATTAATCACTTCATTTTTCCAAAGACTTCTAACGACAGAGACATAACAAATCCCGATTCAGAAATCGATCGCTAGCAGGTGGCGAGGATCAAGTAGCTTTGGAAGCGCGCTAACGAAAATAACCCATTAAACATTCCCCACACCCCTCGTCTCGGATCTCCCGAACGAAGTACGGGATTTGTTGCTATTTTAGAAGGATCAAACATAATGGAAGTTCCCACCGAGCTGTGAGCCCTGATGTATTGATTCAAGCTCTTGAAAAAAGAAAAAAGAACGCTTTTGAGAGTGAAAGTGCAAGTGAAAAATATCTTTATAGTTTTAAATGAATATGAATTTTAATATTTTATAATAACACACATATATAATAATAATAGTACTTCAGTACTTTAGAAATATTAAAATGAAAACGTGTTGTAATGTTGTGGCAGCTATAGCAGAAAAAGAAAACTTTTTGTCGATGAATTACAAATTTATTTACTTGTAGGGAGGCAAATTCATCGAAGAACTACAGCACTTCACTCACTCTGATAATTTGGAAAGAAGTGACAGAGGTTTCCCCCTGTTTGTTTCTCTAGGGAAGTTAAATTAAGGATTATACAGATCGCACTGCAATAGATGTAGGGATCTTTGGGTATTTTACAAGGAGTTTGTGTGGTGGAAGGGGAAAATCCCTATTAGTTCAGAGTGTAGGAAATGCTGATCTTAGCATTTTTGGAAAGGACTGGAGTGCATACATTAATCAACGTAAATCAACGTAATGTCTTAAAATTATTTTTGTCTTTCATTAATCCAGAGTAAATTTAAGTCACAATCTCTTTTCACTGACAGACTTTCCAGCTTCTGTCGAGATTCTGAGACATGCAACTCAACATTGTTTCACAAAGGATAGAGTCAAAGAATAGTCAAGAAAAGGAAAAAAAAATAATTTTTCCCTCCATTTTCAAGTCTTTAAATTGCGTTTGTATTAAAATGCTATTTTCGAACTCAGAAGTATTTTGAGAGTAAGTGAAAAAAATCAAAATATGTACGTTAGGGAGTGACACACCCTAAAGTGGCTCATAACTTCAGAAAGATATTTTAGAAGGGGAGTTCATATCTCCCGCATTTCCCCAAATTAAAAATAGATTTTTAAAAATGCATTTTCTTGTCTAATAGAGAAGTTTAATTACACGAATTCCATTTATATTCATACAGGGTAATTAAATAACATCGATAAATGTGAGGAAGACCTCGTTTTCAGCACCTACGATGAAAATTGATTCGATATGCGATGGTCGTTCAATAGGTCCTTTTGAAATCCAAGAAATGGCCCCCATTGTATTGAAAATGGATTTTTAATAAGCTTCATAAATGACTAGACAGCTGTCTAAGTCTCAGTTACTTGAACACGTGATCCTGATGCCTTTAGTACCTCCAAAATTCTTCGGCATAACGTTTCCAGCCGATGAGATCGTCTTTGCTTTTTTTGGAAAATCTTCACCTGAAGCAAGCCACGTTTTGATTTTGCTTGATTTCCGGTGCATAATGATGAATCTTGGTCTCATTGACTGTAATAACTCGACGCGGTAGCAGTCAAATTTTGATGAGGCAACAAATGATTACGAAATCTAAACAAACTTATGATTCAATGTGAAATTTGTTTCGGTTGTATTTAACAGATGGCAGCACGCAATGGTAATAGCAATTTACTTGAATTATGCCATCTTCCATCCTCGTAATGTGATCTTTTTCTCCTATGAAATTTATTTTTGTATTTTTTTCCTTCGTCGAATTTCTTTTTAATTTTATTATAAATTAATTTACTACGGGAATCCTATAGAAGGGACTAAAAAACGGTGGGAAAAAAGTGAATGGTGTATACATGTGTGGTAATACTCCAAGTGTATTTCTATGAAATATACTCAATACTTACCAGTGTAGAGTACATTCATAATTTGACAAAGAAACACATTTTCACTTAATTACTTGGTAAATTATATTAGGCTGAAGCGTTGGTCTTTATATTTGCTTTGAAATATTGCACAAATAAATTAAATAATCCAAACAAGTTGTCTTACTTTTCAAAAAAAAATCTTCAAATTCTTATATAAGAAGAATCGGGATCTTCAGAACCGAAACGAGCTTTATATTTCGTTATATAACATATCATATGTAAAATAATATACAAATATTTTATAATTAAAGTAAAAATTATTTATTTTGGATCGCGTGTGTTCACCTTTCATTATAACCTACTAATTAAAATTATCTCTTTAAACTCTATTTCATTAAGCGTTCTGTCGTCTAGGAATGTATGTCTTGAATTTCTTTCAACGTATGTGGAAAGAAATTCAAGGATTGAATTCTTCTATTCGAATCAGTTGAATAGAGTTTTAATTCGTGGGAAACAGTTTGATTTAAATAAAGAAGGTTAATTTATTCTTTATTTTTAAGTTGTTAGTTTCCATTTTCCGGTAGCCTTCCAACTTTTCTTTACTTAAAATTTCATGAATGCAAATAAATATCAAAAGATTTATATTTGCTATTTTTCAGTAAACATTGATCTCGCTTCCAAACTTTGAATTTTGTTATTGAAAACGCGTGTTTCATCAAAACAACAAATAAAATCGGATATGAAGATACCTTCATTATCAATAAAACATAAGTCTTTTCCAATGTAAATAAGAAACATGTTTTTCTTTTCTGCTTTGTCGTCAGCTTATTGTATTCTATTTTACTAGCGGCGGTTTCTGATTCAAGCCCTATTTGTTTGAGGGTAAACATCCTATAAAATATGTATAAATTCATGATCACAGCGAATAGATAAGAAATTAATCGGGAATAGAATGATGTTTTGGTGTAGCATTGCTCGTATAATTCTATTCAACTCATATTTCAAACACAAATACTTTTATTTACCCGTAAACTAAAGTCTACTCACGGAATTAAAGTTCCATTTAGAACCGAAAAGGAAATAAACATTGGAATAAATAATGAGATTATTTATTATGCACCAACGCATATCTACCTTATTCTAAAAGAATGGAGAGAAAAATAGAATGCAGAATTACCTCGGGATAAAAATTTAGAATACGTTACTTTTACGCGTTGCTTGTATTATCAACATTCTTTAATATGTTATTCGATTTCTTTTTTATTTCAAATAGGCTTATCTAAATATTTATGAATCAAGCTACATGAAACGAACAATAATAATAATCGTCTGTTAAAAAAATTCCCAAATGCTTTCGATTACCGGAGTAGCTAAGCCTATCTATTTACTCGTATCCACAAAGAATTAATAGAACAATTTTTGTTAAGCCTTTTTTTCATTTCTTAAGCCTTTCATTAAGCCTTTTTTTCAGGTTTAAGTCTTCAAACTGCTTCTCTTATTCTGATGTTCTTTAAGCAATACGATATGAAAAAGAATATTCTAGCGAAGGATAACTCTGTTTCATTGTTTGTTTAGTAAGTGAATAGTAAAAATGGCGGAAACAAACAAAAATAAGAATAATTACAATGAGAAATTAATGATAAAAAAAAAAAGTGAGTTTCATTATCCAATATATACATGGTATCTTTATGTATCACTGAAAATACATAACGATATCTTGGGTATTATCTCAAATGATAATTATTTGGCTATATTACTTGATGGGGAAAAAAAACTTTTCACAACAGAAAGAAACAGATTCATTGTTCTCTCTCAATGTTTGTGTTAAACATGTTAGTATATATGTATTGTTTGTTTTTCGAACTCGACGTGCAGATAATGACGGACCACATTTAAGGGTGCTTTTATTAAACATTTTATTTAATAATTAAACTATGAATCAATTTTCAAGTTGGTTTGAATCAGTTTCAGTAAAGGTTGTTGTGGATTTCGGAATATATAATTTGTATCCACTTCCACTGTTGCTGAGAGTTATTCTGCTTTTGCCGAGTATTAAAGAATAACGATAGAGGGCGCGCACATACGCCAACATGCATGGTTCATAGTAATACATATATATATATATTACTATGTACAGCTATATATATATTATAATAACACCATTTTCTCCAGTCGATTATAAATAGTTCTTTTTTCCCCTCATATTTTCATAGATACTAATGAAAATTTTTTATTCCACAGTTTAATTTTTATGAAACTTATAGCAACAGTGTTTCTTTTTTATTTATTCTTTTAAGACCTTATTTGCTTAATCATATTGATTGTAGAGTTGAAAATTCTTAAATCCGGGAATAAAAAATGTTTAAAAAATACCTCTGGGATTGATTTGATAAGAAGACACATAAATTATTTTATGTTTGAAAGAAAATATCCGAAAGTAATTTTTTTTTAAATTTCGAAGAACAATTAAATTTTTCTCTATTTGTTCATAGATGTAGTACACTTTACTTAATCAATGAAATAAAATGAATGTTCGGAGAACGTAGCTGTAGTTTTAGGTACAAATTAAAATTAATCATTGCAAATATTAAATATAATGCGAATCTTCTAGTTAATCGTACAATGTAAACTCAACTGCTGAAGATTTTTTTTGCGTTGGTTAAGAACATTCAGTCAATTATATTGCTATTGCTTATTTTTTCCAATAGAAAACTGCATTTAAAAGTAATTAAGATAAATTTAAATATAAAAATGTTAAGAAATTTAATCAAATAAAATTAAGCTATCAAAATTCCTTTAATACATAAAATGGGAAACTATTTTGTGTAATTCCCTCGTAAATCTTTCATTATTATGTTGTATTATAAACCTTTGCCTGCCGAGGAAAACTTACCGAGATTACATCCTCAATGCCACCGTTTTTCACAAAGGTTTGCGTGGTTATGCGGTGCATTCAGGGTTCAGTTGCCGATGTTTTCAACCCCTTGGAAGGAAAGAGAGTAGTTGACCTTAAAAAGCCAGCAGCGTATCGATCCCTGGTCAATTGGAGCTGAGTAAAAGTTGAGCGGTCGCTTTTTGCTGCGCCTTTACCAACCAGACTAAAATAGACGTCTCTCTCGGGCTAGTTATGAAAGCATTTTGACTTCCGTCGTTCGTGTTTGAAGAGAGCTGCTACATATCACGTCCTGGTCACCACTTCGGCGTTAGGTGGTTTTCCAACCCCGTGGAGTAAGAGAGAGTTGCTGATCTTGGAGTACCAACTGTGTATCGAAACCCTGGTCCAGTGGGTCCGAATAAAAGTTAACTGGTCTCTTTTTGCTGCGCCTTTACCAAACAGGCTAAAAGAGACGTCTCTATCGGGTTAAGGCGTTTTAACTTCTGTATTGTTGTTGAAGAGAGTTGAAAAGAGTCTTGTTGCTGAAGAGAGAGAAAGAAAAGGCACGCTCTCGATCTAAAAATTATTTACTTTTACAAAAAGAAAAAAAAAAAAAATTAAGTATAGAGTCACAGTATAGTAATAAGAAGAATATTAGAACTCAGTTGCAGCGTTATATATCCAGAAACATGGTTGAACACATAAAACAGCATTCCATTCAATGCATTGATAGCGAGATTCACGGCGAATTTATTTCCTTGAACAAACAACACACTTTCAAGACGCATTTTTCTTTGAAGACGTTGATGATACTAAGCCTGGAAAGTTTCTAGTAATAGGTCGTAAAGGACAATCCTTTTGTTACTTATATCGCTTAGAGGGTCGCGCTGCAGTAACATGGACTTGCTCAGTCATGCTTTCCGCAGCCTTGACTTTAACGTTCCAGAAACACATCCCCTTTTCCATTCTCTCCACCCTCCCTTTCTCTGAAATAAGTGAATCCTTCGAAACACTGTCAAAGCCATTTTATTGCATTCCAATGCCGTGGGTGTAGTTTTATTGGTAGCAGCCATTTTCGAAGGATTTTGCTTCGCATAGGCGCAGTTACATGTAAACACCAGTGGAAGTTAACATATTGGCTTGGCGAGGCGTGTCTATAAGCCTCAGAACGTTAAAGGGTTATATAGGTCATTTCGTAATATTTAATTCTATTGAAAGAAGATGAAACATTTCTCTAATTATAAGCGTTGTCTCAAAAGTATTAATATAAAAAAAATAACGCATACAAAATAGGAAATGCAACATTTTCATAAAAATATTTGTGATGCAAAGCAAAAATATTTAATGGACCGAATAAAATTCGCCTAAAAACAATAACAGAATAAAAAATATAAAAATAATCTCTTATTTTATTAAATTCCTACTATTAGCTCACACTCTCTATATATCTTGTTCAAATTTTCAATCGTTAATAAAATACTTTTTATTCATCCACTCAAGTTCAAATACATTTTTTTAAACTTGTAGTGGATGACACTTGATGTTAATACGGTTTTTTAAAATATTAATTAAGTTTAATTGGTGAAAATGCAGTTGAGCCCAACCACTTGGCGCGATTTAAAAAATTGCCAAACTTGGCGATTTCTTTTGGCTGAACGTTACGTCCGCAGACCAGGATAGCCACATTTGGCAAAATACCGCCAAATAACTTAATAAAAAATAACTAAATTTTTTTTTCTTTATTGACCTAAGTAGGAATGAACTCACTTTTTTATATTACTTGTAAAAAGTAAATGAATTAAAGCTATTAAAATAACGATAAAAAGATTAAGCAGAAGAACTGGTCTGCTTGAATTGAAAAATATTCGACAAATAATAATAAATTCTTTAAAAATGTTTTTCAACTAATACAAATTATCATTCGTTGATTCTTTAGTTATGTGCATTTCACTTGATCAGATGTTAGTTGAAATATTTAAAATAGATAATTCAAATTTCAATGACATTATATAGGGACGATATTGTTTCTTTTTTATGATTTGAACTTTTGATTTCTTTTCATATAATATTTGCAACATTAATGCTATTTTTTGACTCTATTTTGTTTTGTTATTTGGTAAGGGGAAATGATGATCATGTTTCAGAAATTTATTGTCAGTATCAAAATTTTTCTTATCCAATGTCTCGGAAAACTTAGTTTTAATTTCTAAAATTAAACTTGTTCAGATTGAACAGTTTTGCTGTTTTGTGATGCATTGTTTTGTAAAATTTATAAATATATGTTTCCCTTCATTAGGTTGACTTACCAATATTCAAAAACAATTCAATATACAGAATATTTCGAAACTAATTCGCAGTTTTGATATAAAGTTTATTAGAGTTTATTAACTGAAATTAAAAGTATTTTATTGAATGTAAATATGAGAAAAGCACGCAATGTTTATTACCTGTATTTTTTGTGTATGTATGTGTATATAATTGACCGCTGGAAACAAGGGTCGTTCAATAAGCAATTCGAAATTCCAAGAGATGGCGCTCGTAGCATCGAAAATGGTTTATTTTTAATAAGTTTCATGACTCATTAGATTTCTGTCTTAAGTCTCAGTTATTCGTATTCGTGATCATGACGCCTTTCGCATCCCGAAAATTCTTCGTCATGACTTTTGGGGCCGATGAGATCATCTTCGCATTCTCTGGCGCAGATTCTCCGGAAGCAACCCATTGTTTTGATTTTTGCTTGCTTTCCGGTGTAGAACGATGAGTCCATTTTTGATTTTGCATCTAATGGCTACCAATTAAAAACTAATTTATGAATCAATGTCGAATTTCTTTCAGCTCCTTTTAACAGATGGCAGCACCCAATGGTAACAACAGTTTACTTTATTGATGTTACCTGTCTTCAAATGCGAGTACTATATATATATATGTAAAGACTTTCTTTTAAATAGTATTATTTAATTAATTTTTTTAAAGCAGTCGAAGAGCCAATTTCCTTTTCATAGAATTATTTTACTGTAGCGGAGAGAGTGACCATTTCCACAAGGTGGGAATTA
>BMAW01111627.1:18973-46486 GCA_019974015.1 Nephila pilipes
CACACACACACACACACATTATTTGTATATATGTATACTGTATTATGTTTGTATTACTGTTCGAAATGGAAGGGAGAAGTGCTTCATTACATAGAGAGTACTGTAGTAATATGAATTATAAAAGTACTATTGAAAATTGTGTGAAAAATAATTTCTAAAATTAATTTAACTATTATATCTATAGCTCTTTAAATTTTAAAAATTATGATAAATATTTCCGTGTATCAGATATCAATTTTTATTAATCTGCAGAAAAATCTTATTTGTGTGTTATGTGTCTTTATTTAGTGCTATCAGTTGTAATGCACATAGTTTATTTTTACAAAAACTCTAACAATATATACATAGCATGCACTTTTACTACACCAAATTTCAATGTGGGAATTCTTTCCAGCGCAAGATGACGAAACAAACTCTTCCACAAATGAGCACTAGGCATAATCAGAAAGGAAATACTCCTATAACATTTACCAGAACCAGAATTTAAGCCTTTTTACCATAAAGGATAAAAGCGCACTTTTGAAATAAATGTATTTTTCTTTATAAGAGCTCGCGCTCTGAGAATGTCAAAGAAATTTACCTTAACAGACAGGAAAATTAGGTTTGAAAGCGGCACAGGTATTGAAACGCAGCTTAAAAAGAAAATAAACGTTCTTTTTCAGAAAGCTCTTTCTATTTTTCTCTTTATTTCGTGGTTTCTTTTCAAGTCGCAGTTTGAGAGTACTTTCTCTTTAAAAAAAAAGAAGAAAGAATCTCGCATATCTTTACTTTTCTTTTGCTTTTTTTTCTGTCCGAGAAGAGATATGAGCTTATTTTCTGTTATTTTAATTTTTTTTTTTGAATTAAATAAATGAAAGGTATTTTTCAACTTTAATAAATAGATATTCAAAGAAGATTTTGAATTGTTTTAAGATTTATTTCCGCCGCGCGCTTTTATATTTATCTACAGGAGGAGTCTTATTTTCTGTTTCTAAAAAAAATGTTCTCGTGTACTGTACGCAAAGTGAAGGCTTTAAGCAATAAGAATATGCAGGAAAAAAGAGTTTTGAATGAGTCTATAGAATTTTGTTACTTTTCTCTGATCTTTCCCCGGTAAATGAAAGGAAAGCAAATGTTGTATTCATTCTAATTATGTAAAGTCCTGCAGTGCTACTTCGGCGTTATTTCCATAAATAAAGAACAACTTTAAGAACTCGATTGCCATTTTATTTAAATGTTACAATCTCTACTCTTGAGAGGTGTGACAAAAATAAGTCTCTATTTTGTTAAAAGGTTGAAGGCAGCGAAACAGAAAATTAAAGATACTTTTGTAAAATTTCGTCGTTCGTGATAGGTAGCGCAATTTTCCGTGGACCAATGAATGTTAGAATAATTCTATCCTAAATTGTGCAAATCATTTTGTCCGTCAAAATAATATAACTGTTGCTGATATAACTGTGGCTGTCATTACAGGTGCTGTTACTGACCAAGCTCTGCTATGTGTGTGTCTTTCAGAATATTTGTGAATAAAAATATCATTGATTTCACTCGCACTCGTATACACAATGTGTGGCTATTAAATAACGAGACTGAAGCTATAAACATTTTATTTTGATGCCATACATATTTGTTTATTATCACCTTCAATATACATCCGTCCTCTATCCCTACAGAACTCCGCGCGAATCGAAACAATATTGGAAGTCTTCTTCCGTCAGCTCCTACAGGGCGCTTTCTCTTTCACAGCTTCAACGGACTCAAATCATGTTCCTTTTAATGTGGATTTCAACTTAGGAAATAGATAAAAGTCGTGTGACGCAAGATCCGTCGAATAAGGTGGATAGTATAACACTGGGGTGCTATATTTGGCTAGAAACCTCTTGAAAAACAACATGGAATGAGCCAGCGCATTGTCTTGATGAAAAAATTTCACGTACGGATTTTGTTGTCAATTCCTAATCTCGGCAATCGCTCGAGGGCTTAACCGATGATCATATAGAACCAGATTACTAATTTTTTGGACAGTGTTATCCGTTTTTGAAATGGAAGGACGACCCAAGTGGGAATCATCTTCATAAGCCAACTTGAAAACGCTTAAACCACTCAAAAAACACGTGTACACGATGAACCTTCATTTCTATGCACTTCTTTCAGTAAATTATACGTTTCAGTAACGGATTTTCCGAGATTCAAATGAAATTTTACAGCAATTCGTTGCACACTTATCATTTTTCCGGGAAAACAAAAATAACTCTAATGTAAGCGAAGGCTAAGGCTGTACGGATTTGTTTACAGAAGCGAGAGGCACTGAGTTCGAAAGAGAAAGCTTCATGTTAAACAGCTGTCGGTTGCTGGCGTTTGGCGCATGCGTACTTCTGCAGCAGCGCCAGTCTTATTATTTAATAGCCGCACCTCACACACCCAGAACATTTGTAAGAATAAATAATTTTAAGTCAAGCAATTCTTTTGAATAATTTTCATTTTTAGTTTAAAGAATGAATAATATGAATTGAAATTCAAAGAGAATGTTTCCATATTTATATATTATGGTATTAAAGAAATCGTATACTTTTTTATAATGTTGATGTTTACTTTTTGTTTAACTTTTTGATGCTATACTAGTACAGACAAACAAGTTCTAAAAGGTTTGTTCGTAACTCTTTAAAACAATGGTTCAAAATATCGAAGTTTTGTAGAAAATGTGCATCTCTGAGCATTGGAACACTCAAAAACTTAGAAGTCATACATAATGTTTTTAGATTAGCTTTTTAATGCAAAATTCGCTCTTTCCCTACTGCAGATCCTCAGAGGAAACAAAAATAAAGATTCTCGTATTTAAAAATTTACTCAACAAAATATAAGAACACATAATGCACGCCAAATGAATTACAGTTTTAGTTTTACTTCAAATTCGTCAATGCTTTTTTTAATCTCGCCTTTCTTGTAAAGACTACTTACGTAGCAATTATCATCTCCAATATGGCGGATAACATCTCGGTCTCCTATTTGGAGGTATTTCTGTGTTACATCCATGGAAATTAATTTTTCTGTGCAGAGCTATATAAGATATTAATACGTTTTAAAATCAAATATTAAATTTTGAAAATATTATTGTCGAATAAGTTGAATATTGTGACGAATGTTACGATTCATTATCAGTAAACATGTATAATTCGAAATTTCAAAAATAAAGCTATGATATTTGTTATAAATCTTTGTTTAATTTAGTTATGACAAAGATATTCGTTGTGAGTCGCATGTGGTTCGCCAGTTTGTGAAGTCTTAAAAAGGAACAACTGCCACTGGAATTTCTTTAAGGTAACAGTCGAAGATAATCTTTTGAATGAAGGTAAATTTTGACTACAAATGCATATTCTATGACCGTATGGGGCTTCAGAATTCGAAAAACACCCGAGAAAAGTTTTGTTAGTGAAAATTTTACGATCAAAAGGGCTTGTTATACAAATGTAAGCAAAAATTATGACTTTTTGTAAAACGTGGTAACTCAAAAGAAAATAAATATGCTTACATTTTGTTAATGGAATTATAATACAGAGTGTAACTTTATCTTAAAAAATAGACAATTATTTCGGTAATATAGCCCTTACATGGAAAGCTATGGTAGTTCGAGATGTGGATATTGAATTTTAAATTTATTATATTTTTCACTTTTAGTTTTAAATTCATTGCATTTTTCACTTTATTGTATTATAAAAATCTTCTACTCATTATAAAATCTTAAGAATTGTACATGTATTTGAAAACTTATATACAAAAGTTCAAGTTTATCGATGCATAATGTTTTGAGAATTTTGTTTTGGCAGTAATGAAAAAAATGCTTTTAGAACCTTTCCTCTCAGAGGATTTTATTGTCTAGTAATACTAAACCAGCTTCTAAGAAGACAGAAATTCAAACGGAATTTTAAAGATAAAATATTGCATTTAATATTCTATCAAAAAAAAAAAAAAAAAAATCGATATCTAGACCGAAAATTATGTTTTTGAAGGTTGCACAAGAAAAGCAGTTTTGTTTATGAATCAATACAAGTTTCAAAGCTTTATAGGTTGACCACTTATGTACGTTGACCATTTTGTTCCAACCCCTTAAAAGGTCAATCCCATTTTTTTTAATTCCTATTATTAGTTCACTCTCTCTCTATATATATCTTGTTCAAATTTTCAATCGTTAATGAAATACTTTTTATTCATCCACTCAATTTCAAATACACTTTTTTTAAACTTGCAGTGGATGACACTAGATGTTAATACAGTTTTTTCAAATATTAATTCATTTAATTAAACTTAATTGGTGAAAATGTAGTTTAGCCCGAACACTTGGCGTGGTTTCAAAAATACCCGAAATTTGGCGACTTTTTTTGGCTAAACGTTAAGTGCCCGAATCGGACCAGAGTAGCCACATTTGGCAAAATACCGCCAAATAATTCCTGTCACCAAGGGTGGTTGTCTAAACTGCATTAAAATCATTTAATTTACCGGATGAATTAAGAAACAAGCCAATGCTTCTACTATGTCATTCGTCTTGCTATGGCAAATTTGGTAGAGCGACGGCGTAGAATCTTCATGCCTTCGGATCGAATCTCGTCGAAGCACAAATTTTTTTATTTGAATTTTCAAATAATTAATTTCAGTTTTGTACGGGAGAAAAAAATTTCTCTTATATAAGATCTTTAGCGGGATGTAAATTTAGGAATAAATACCGTCAGGAACGAAGCGTGTAAATCGCTGGAAAAAAATTTCTTTTGCCACTCGATATTGTGGTTTTGTCATATGTATATACATATTTATATTAAGTGTAATTATTTAATAAAAAGTAACTAAAATATAAATTTTTTCTTTGTTAACCTAAGTAGGAATTGACTTAATTTTTTTTTACATTACTTGTTAGTATTATACGTGACGGATGAAAATAATGAATAAAGATTTATTAACAGAATGGAAGTATCAAAAAATATACGCGTTGCCAAAAGCACATTTCAGACTTAATAAAAAAAACCCTTCTCTTGTGCACCAGTGCTTTAACAGTATAAAAAAAACCAAGAATGTATGAACAAAAACATTCCACGTTAGTTACTAACCCTAATAAACAGTGTCTCTCCCTGTTACGTGCTTATGAAGACTTAAAGGGGTCTATAAACAACCCTTATGGTAACGGTGACCCTTTATTGGAGAATTAGAGCGCCGCATGATGCTTCGCTAAATTTATGGGTCCTAAAATTTGATACTACCATATCTTAGGTTAGGGCTTTATGAAGATAGTTTCTAGAAGTTGTCACTGCAGTTTCTCTTCACACTCGAATATGCATAATCGATGCGTGTAAAATTTTTTATCTTAATTTTTTTGTATTTGTCTTTCTTTATATTTGTTTATTTATTAATGTATCGCCATCTCCCCCCAAGAAAAGAAAAAGAGTAAGGTTATATAGAGGTAAAAATTTCTTCATTTTGATAAATTTTTATTTCTCAGCTGAGATAATATAGATGTAAGGGAATAAAATATACCATAATAAGTCTTTTTGTAGTCGTAAAAAATATATATATCTTAATTTCTGATATAAGTGAAACAATAAATTGTAATATATTAAAGGAGAGCGTAAATCCTCAGTAAGAAGTGAAATAATTTTTTTACAGTAAAAATCTGAAATAATTTAAAAGATTGCATTATTTGTAAAATACTTTATTCGAGCATTTTCCTCTTTTATAAGTTTTTTGTTAACATTTTAATTTAATGCTATGAAAAGATAAGAATTATATACATTTTTTCTAAATTTAAAAGGAATTACATGCTAATAAATTGAACTAAACGTTCTAACATATGAAAAGTGTATTTCAAATATGTTAAATTTATTTAAATTTTACTGATTATTTTATACCTATTTTCATATGAGAGATAAATGAAGCTTTATTTTTGTACATAATTTTAAAATATTTAAACTATGCGTCATTTTCAAATTTTTTAGTACTTTTAGTCCCTGCAACAGCGTTTTGACATTTTTGACGTGGATTGAAAAAAAAAAACGCCTGACTTTCTTTTGTTTTAATTTACCAGCACTTATTTTCTCTGAAACAACAAACATTTAATTAACTTTATCTACTAAATATGGATTTTAAAAAAATTAATTTAAACAGTTGAAATTATTGCGTTAAAAGGAAGGCTATTCATATATGCCGTTTATTTTTAGCAAAAATAATTCTGTAAAAAAAAACTGAACAAAGAATCCTAAAGGAATATTTTTTGAAAAATTCTTTAACTTTTATTAGAGAATTTCTTTGATTAAAGCTGTAAAATAAATATGAATTAATAAAATCTAACTTAACATTTAAAAAAAAATAGAGTTAGTGAGTTGAAATTTGATGTTCAAGACGCGAGACCTAAATCTTGCTTTTCTGAGACAAACATTGAGTGATATGAAAATATGGGGGTAGACAAGGGTTGAAAATGAAGAAGAGTCACTAAAGTATTAAGGAGGCACGTTCCTGTGTTTACCAAAACTAATAAAGCCCATGGGATAGCAAAAAGACCGTAAGGTATCACGGGGTGATGATTGCCGCATGGTATGCACATGAAAAGTATAAAAATAAAAATTATCAGTGATGTAAAATTTTATTTCTAGTTTACAAAGTGTGGCTATTGAATAATGTGACTGATTATGTAAAACATTTTATTTTGATGTCATACCTGTTAACTTATTAACACCTTCAGTAATATACACCACTCCTCTATCTCAACAAAGCTTCATGAGAATCTTCCATTGTTCGAAACAGGACTGGAAGTCTTCTGTCAGCTCCTTCAGGGCGCGTGCCGCTTTCTCTTTCACAGCTTCAACGGACTCAAATCTTGATCCTTTTAAGGCAGATTTCACTTTTGGGGAACAGATAGAAGTCGTATGGAGCAAGATCCGACGAATAAAGTGGATGGTCTGACACTGGGATGCTGTTCTTGGCTAAGAGCAACTTAACAAACAGTGTGGAATTAGCCGGCGCATTGTCTTCGTGGGAAAAGTTTGCCGTTGGGATTCTTTGTCAATTTCTACTGTATCAGCAATAGCACGAATACTTAACTGACGATCAGTTCGAACCAGATGACCGATTTGCTTCGATATTGTCATCCGTTTTTGATGTGGGAGGGCGACCCGGGAGTGATACTCTTCAACGTCTTCTCAACCATCTCCAAAACGCTTTAAACCGCTCAAAAAGATATGCACGTGTTAATCATTCATTACCATACACTTCTTTCGAGAAATTATAAGTTTCAATAGTGATTTTACCAAGTTTCGTATGAAATTTCACAACAATTCGTTGTTCACTTATTTTTTCGGCGGAACAAAAAAAAAAGTAACTCTAACGCGAATGAAGGCTGTGGTTATATGGATTTGTTTACAGAAGCGAGAGGCACTACATTTGAAAAAGAAGGTTTAAAGCTAAACATCTGTCGGACTGGGGAGTTTGCCATGTACGTATGTATCAGCGTCAGTCTTGTTATTTAATAGCCACACCTAGTTTTTTGTTTCGAACCCGAGATGACGATTCCCTGCAACGGTTCTCTTATAAAGGAAAAGAGACATTTACTGATATCATCAGTCAGCGAAGGGAAGTTTATGCAAGGATTATGACGGCGTTCAACGACATCTTTATGTTCAGAGATACTTTCACTAATTGGCGGAAAAACATATCGTTTGGTGGCATTCTCCTGGTTTGGCACCAATTATTGTTTCTTAGTATTTCTCAATGAAATTAATGTTTAGGATGGGCGGATGAAAATAATGTTTGTTCGGAAATCCGGAAGAATATCAAAATGTCATGAAACATTACATCAGGTACACATAGAACAAACATAAAACAAATTTCATTAAGATATAGTTCAACACCTCTGTGGTTAAAGAACTCCCAAATTTCTCAAAGACTCGAGGGAAAGAAAAGAATTCTTTAATGAAATCTTAAGCAGAATTAAATTACGGCTAATCCCCAAATGGGTAATTTAATTAATTAAATCTTCAGAAATAAATTTAAAAATTCTATCGCCTTATCCTATTCTCAAGTTACTTATTTCACACTTCAAGATTATATTTAGGTTCTTTTTTGGAGTGGGTTGTAATCGAATTTCAGGCACTTAAGCAAATGCTCCTTTGCTGTGTTTATTTTTAATGCCATTTTCACATTGAATTTTCTCTTTTGCTACTAAAAGTCTCGAGTTAATCTGTTTATCTGAATCAAGTTGAATATAGTTCAAAGAATTTAAGTTTTTTTTGAGTTTCAAAGCTTTCTCTTTTATAATCCGTGATGGAATTGAAAAACAAAAACAAATAAATTCATAATCTTTTATGACATACAATGCGCTTTCTTAAAGGATATTAAATAATCTGAAGGAATTTCTGAATATTTTGTGAGGGAGAGACAGTTAAGGTTTATGACGCAAGAGCGAAATTCGACTAAGCCGCGTTAAAATTTGTATAAGCCGTTGGTATTCAACCTTGTCCCTTTCGCCCACCTGTGGGCGTTTAAGTTTTCATAGTGGCCGGTAGAGGCCATGTTGTTATTTATTAATCTGATTTCGTAATAATCTATTGATCAGAGAATTTCACCAGTTTCCTGAATTATCATCTGTAAAAGATGATTTAACTGCAAAGGATATTAACAGATTCTGTATCTATCTCAACGAACTTAAATTGGACATAGAAAAACAATTTGAAGATATTTTGGAGAAGAAGACTCATGATTGGATAAAAAAATCCTTTTGCCGCAAATATTGAAGAGGCTTGTACAATTTGCCATAGACAGTTAGAAATTAGATATGAGGAAACATAAATTCCATAGTGATGGATATGAAAAGCAATGGAAAATTAAAGAAATGCTTGTCTTATATACAAATATGTGGAAAAGGATATTCAATTTATTTTGATACATTTCTCTATTTAGAGTTGTTAACCAGATTATAACCAAAGGAAGAAAACGTCTGAATATATTTCCTAAAGACTCGACTTTCATTTGTTTCTTTCAAAAATTGAGCCAGATATCTTGGACTTAAGTTCCGTAGCATCAACCTCAATGATTTCACGAACAATTTAAACTAATTAAATATAATTTCATCGGACTTAATCCATCTATGTATACAAAAGATAAATAAAAAGACAGATTTAACTAGAGTAAGTTGTTTTATAAAGATTTATTCTGTCAAATTTAGCGACTGTCCGAGATAAATTATTCGGTAAGTAATTATTATTATATGTTTTAGCTTTCTATATGACTAGGCTTTATAAATTTAAAATAATAAAATATAGTTACTTTTCCTACTTTGTAAATTACCATTCCTGTGAAACTAGGGGATGGTTCGAAAATTTTACTACAAGCAGAGATACAAATGTGGGTGGTAAGTATATAAGAGATAAATACAAAGAAATCTATACAATTTCGATGAATATCGAGCTAAAATGTGTATACTAAAACATCCATTACTTCCGGGCATTTCTTATGACGTAATTGAGGTGTTATCATTTAGTTTTCAAGAAAATTAGTTATTGACGAAATGTAGATGTAAAAAAAGTGTTACTTTTGATACATTTGTTATTTCTTTTAAATATAAGGCTTTAACAAGATTTATACTTTAATTGGTTAAAAAACATTAATAATTGGGAACATTTCAACTCTGAGATGATGTTAGATTCAAAAGAGCCTGGGCCGCCGAGTGACTCTCGTGCCCGTATCTTTCAGTCTGTGATGTTGCACGGCTGTGGAGGTGGTTTAAGAGACCATGGGGGGGGGGTTAATATGAATACTAACTTTTCTACTAAAGGTGCAGTTTGAACCTCATTGGTTCATTAAGTTGGAGGCGATGGGGAAGTGTATTCTGGGAACCCGGATCTAGGATGGAGGAATGTTCTTTGATTGGGTAGAGGAGTGTGGCTCTATTTGGGGGTGATAATTAAGTTTAAAACACAGCGGCGGGGGAGGATGTACAGAATAGGGATATTTGTAATTTTTCCAAATTAACTGAGAGATTTTATTTAAGAAACTTATTTATACTAAAATCGCTAATACTGAGAAAATCAGATTAAAATATAAATGAAAGTAAATGGAATTTTCTTTTTTAAAAAAAGATAAATAAGAAAGTTAATGTGGTTTATATATGAGTCACAAGCAGGATTTTCCTGAGTCTTTTGGTCTTAAGGTTTGTACAGTGATTTTCCAGATATTGCGTATTGATACTGTCTTCTTTGAGCGCTCTATAAGGAGGACTAAAACTACTTCAAATACGAGGGTCGTTCAATAAATACTCAGAAATTCCAAGAGATGGAGCTCGTAGCATCGAAAATTGTTTGTTTGAGCATTAGGACTCCTTCATGCTTCGAAAATTCTTCGCCAAAACTTTTCCGTCCGATGAGACCATCCTCGCCTTCTTTGGAAGCAGATTCACCCGAAGCAACCCCACATTTTAATTTTTATTTGATTTCCAGTGCATAACGATGAATTCAGGTCTAACCTTTCGGTAACAACTGGACGCGGTATGAATCAAATTTCGATTGGGTAGAAAAGGACTACCAAACCAAAACTAACTTTTGAATGAATGCCAAATTTGTTTCAGCTCCGTGTAATAGATGGCAGCACCCAATGGTAGCAACAATTTATCTTAATGACGTCATCCGTTTTCAAATGCAAGTATTTTTTGAACAACTGCCTCGTATAATTGTTTCATAAAAACTTCTTGGTATTAAGTTTTCAGAGTCATCACGGAGGCGATCTGCAAAAGGACTCGAACTTGATCACTTTCGCAAGATGATTACTAAGTTAAAATTTTTAACTTAGTATCAGATGTGTATAGGAATCCTAACCCCTGATATAATTATTCATATTTCTGAATAAAATAAATATGTTTTCAGCTCAGTATGACTTTTTCTATATATTGGACCAATGATTAGGGACTTTTTAAATAACGATAGCAAAAGGAAAGAGTGTTACAAATTTCATGAAGAAATCTATAAAAATTTGAATTTTATACTTCACGAATTGTATGTCTTTATTTATAACAAAACATGAAATAAAAGTTATGTGAAAAGTTCAGCAAAAAACAGATTTAGCTATCCAAGGTGCCCTTTTTTTTACAATTATTATTAAATTACTCGTTTAAACATAAGAATTAAAGCAAACGATGAAATGTCGAGAAATAGGCAATAGTAAACTTTTTCGATATTAAAATTAAAGCAAACGGTAAATGTTAAATTGAATATTATAACAGCTACATGTAATTAAAATTGAAGCAAACGATAAGAAATGGAAATGTGATCTGGTACTCCAAAACGCCTCACCTAAGACAATAACCCTTTAGGTGGCAAAATAAAAATGAAACTGTTTAAAATACTTGGTCACTTTTCAAAATATTGTTAACAATTCAATTATTTGACTATTTTGTATGATAAATTAAAAAGAGTTGTCAAAATTCGTATTTCATTAATACATATTGGGTCGATTTTTCAAAAAAAAAAAAAAAAAAAAAAAAAAGAAAAAGAAAAGAAAAATGTGAACTCACGTACAGCGCAATAGAATAAAGTAGGAGATACTGATTATAAATCAACCACTGCATTTTGTAATTTTTATTTTAAAAACGAAAACTCAATAAAAAAAAACTGTTTTTAAATAATAATTAGAATTTTTTTTTTTTTTTTTAACTTTTAGATGTTCTGTACTAGTATTAATATTCTTAAGTTCGTAATAATAGCACATAGAAAGACCTTGTTTAGTGTTTCCTCAATCAACTCCGATTCAAAAGAACGCGGTTATTTTGTATAGCTATATTTTATTTTGTATTTTTGTCTAATCCTCGCTTCTTAACAACTTTGCTACAAATTGAAGCGGAGCACGAACTTGCACCCAAAATACTAATCAAAGATGATAAACGAAGGGTATATAGATATATAATAATTTGGTAATACTTTTGAAAAAATTTATGTTACTCGGCTAATAGTACACCTTCGAAGAAAAGTTTTTTAATCAACGTAAATTTTGCCTACAAATGCATATTTTACGATCTTTTAGGGCTTCAAAATTGAAAAGAAAACACTAAGAAAATCTTTATTAGTGCATATTGAATGGGTTTTCTTAACTCCCATTGTTACTTTGTCTGGTTCAAAACTTTAAAAGCTTTTTTCTCCCATTTTAAAGCACTCAGTTGAGCTGAAATTTTCTATACACGACTGTTTGGGATGATAATACGATAATTTAATTTTCTTAAAGAAAAGTTAATTGATTTAAACTTATTTACAGAGTTAAAATTTACGCCAAGTTTCTCGCCAAGTCGCCAAACGCTCGCCAAATCTGTCGTTTATTCCATGCTGTTTCATTAAACCCTTTTTCGTCCGCGAACACATCCTATGTTCTGAACAAGGTTCTATTGAACTCTTTTTAACTTCACTTTCAGAAACTCAATACCCAAAACGTCCCCTATCATTAAATCCCGGTGAAAACTTCCCGCCCTTTCGATAACTGATAATCGCAATACTTAGCTAAGAACCATTTAAGGTACGCATGATTTCCATCTTTTATCGAGTTCGGTATTTGCTGGCCCTACACCGAAACGTGACGACAATTTTCATAGGCGCCCCTTCCCGTAATAATCGTCTGCTTCGATTGGGAAAAGATAGAACGCCAGATGTTTCCAGAATGCAGGGTAGGTTAAATGCGACGCTGGGACGTTTTGAAGGTTATTGGAAATGTGCGAGAGGCCCAACCAATTTTGATAATAGGTGGGAGCGTGTTGTGGCCCACTTCGTTCGGTTTAATTGTATTATTTTTATGTTTTGATTTTTATGAAAACTGAACGATTTTAAACATTAACTGATATTTTAAGAATATTGATTTGCTAAGTGATATAGTAAATATAATTATTTTAAAATGAGTAATTTTACGGGAAAGAGTAAAATAGAAAGACTGCATGAATCTTGTATTTTTGAAAATGAGTGACAAAAAATTATCTTTAAATTAAAAAAAAATTCTGCTTTGATAATTTGAAAAAAAAAAAAAGCCATTTTGAACATAATTTTGGAATTCTCTCAGATATAGTTACTTGAATAATATCTTGATCGAAATAGAAAGTACATTAAAGACTCACGACCCAAAATGATGCAGTTATTAATATGTGTTTAATGAAATGAACTCTTTTGTTAAACGAAGACTCACTAAATTGAATTATCATCATTAAATAATTAAAAAGAGCATCATTTTCGAAAAGTGTTTTACAATTAGGTGGGGATAATGAACGATAAATGTTTGTAAATACTACTTAAAACTGTGAAAAATGAATGTAAATAGAAAGCAAAGTGTTTGCAAATTCTATACGTAAAATACTTCTATCCAGTCTTTATTGATTCCACAGTAAGCACACTAATATATGCCTTTCTTTTAAATTTTGACCCGTGTGGTGACCGGGAATGACAGAAAAGTCCCACTGTAGCTCATGCATGGCGTAAGAGGCGACTAAAATGGGTACCCAGCGTCTGGGGGTATAGCCGGGCACACTGCCCCTGGGGATTATATCAGGGGACCTCAGGGATTTGCCTTCTTTAGGTAAGTACGGGCATCATGACCCCGAGGTACCCTAATGATTTTTTCTTTCCCATGGGGTTTACTGACTTTGGTAAACACGGGTGACGCACTCCCGGGATACCCTAGCGATCCTTCTCTATTTTCGACCCTCCTTCTTGTCAACCACTTATCCTTTTTACAATTTCACGTCTAGACCACAGTTTAATCTTGTTTGGCGCAGCATAGCCATATCAGGCTCTTGCGCCAATAAACTTTACACTCACTCACTCACTCTTTTAAATTTTACTATTTAATTAAGTTTCAAAAACCAGTCGAAGCCAATTTCAAATTTAATTATTTATTTTATTGTAGCGGAGAGAGTCAGACCATTTCCACATTGGTCGCGGTATCCTAGTGGTCATGGCTTCGGATTCGTGGATAGCGGTTTTCGCTCAGTCACGGGTTTGATCCTTGGTCGCTAAAGACCCGCCGTGTAGCCGTGGTCGATGCACCTTAAATCTGTCGGGACCCAAAGTTCTCCCTATAACATGGTATGGAAATTAGGAGGGGGGTGCCTACTCAGGTGTCGTCCTCGTCGCTTGACCGTGGTTCAAAATTATGAGGTCCGTCGCCAATAGCCCTCGTGTTGCTTCTAGTGCAACGTTAATAAAAAAAAAACTAAACTGAGACCATTTCCACATGGCGGGAGATACAACTCCGCCGAGGAAGAAAGAATAAGAGAACAGTAAGAGTATGAGAGAGGGCGCTTTTTCGCCGCGTAACAAGTTATATAGCAGAGGTTTTTCACAGTAAACGTCATATAGCACGTGGGATGAATGGAGGGATTTCGAGGGATTGAAAGGTGCAGACAGAAAGTCTGGTAGGGATTATCCTTACAGGTTTGAAGCCGTGGGATCTGCTGACATTGCAGGTTTTAAGAGCACGTGATTGCATAAATTTAAAAAGAAATGGTATCAGGAAATAAGAATGAACGCTGTACTTTTAAATGAGAGAATGGAGAAAATCAGGAAATTAAATTATTATTTTGAGAAACTAATAGGAATTGAAGTTAAATCATTTCACAGACACACGCATACGTATGTGTGTAAAATTAAATTTATCCCTTTTTTTTAAATTAAAAATTATTAACACCAATCCATTTACAATTTTGAACTAGTTTAATTTCCACTTATAAGATAATTTGACTTCCACTCTAATAATGCAGCGATAGCTCTCTGCCGGTGGTTTTCGTCGAATCATACGTTCGAGCCTCGGTGCTACGAAAGACCCGCCATTTAGCCGGGGCTGATGCACGTAAGATATATCGAGGCTCTAAGTCCTCCCTTTGGCGTGGTTTTGAAGTTAGGACGGGGAGGTGCCAGCCAAGGTGTCTTCCTCGTCACTCGACTGAGGTTTAAAATTACGAAGTCCGTCACCAATAGTCCTCGTGTTGCTTCTAGTGTTAATAAAACAAAACCAATTCCATTCTAATAAATTGCGTTTGTCTTGTATAACTTTCGGCGGCTAGTACTTTCTCCGAAACACTGGGGGGGGGGATTCTACCACGTGGAGAGGGAGAGAGCTATTGACTTTGACGCTGCATTGGTGTTTCGAACCCTGGACCAGTGGGTTTGAAGAACGTTGAGTGTTCGCTTTTCTGCTGTGCCTTAATCAACTAGGCTAAAGGAGACGCCTCATTCGGGCAAGTTAGAAAGGCAATTTAACTTCTGGCGATGTTGTTGAAGAGAATCGCTGCAAACTATTAGCTTTCCGAGCCCCTTTTAACTGTTGATTTTACAGAAATTTGGAAAATCCTCTTTTTTCTTAAGCATAAAAGCTCTTTGTTTGGATAAACGATTTTTCCTAATTATACTTGCAGCGTAAGCCACGCTAATCAACGTACAACTTTAGTCATAGCGTGTTCAGTATCTTGAAGTTAATAATTTCTTACAACATTCGAAATGAAGATTAAATAAGCATGTTTCAATTCAACAATTAATCGACTGCTTATACTTCAAAATTCAAATAACTTCCAAGGAGATAATTCACAGCCACATTTAAAATATAGAAAAAAAAATTACATTTATATTAAAGAAATCCTTTCTAATTCTGTGTTATCAATTTTGTTGTGGTTATAAATATTTCTGCTTTAAAATTAATTCATCGGAAATGTAAAACTTTCAGTTCAGTTATATGTAATGTTTCAGCAAAAGAAAATAATTTATATGGAACAAAATTGCATCCATATTTGCTCATATTTATTCTTGAATTAAACAATCTTCCCCCGAGTTCACTTAATTAAAAGCCCCAATAACATTACGGCCCAAGAGTTTGTAAATACATATTTGCTGTTTATAAACTCCAGCAATTAACCCACATATTCAAAATTAATTTATACTCCATAGGCATCGTAGCGATACAGCATCATAGACTTCAGTACAATTATTAACTTAGAAACAAGCTTTTAATGGGAAACATTAGTGTTAGCGCTGGTTATCAAAGTCCGACGTGATCATTGCTTATTCATGCTAATAACTATTTAATTCTTCTCATTATTCTGGGTGTGGCACAGAGTTATGGGGAATGGCATGGGAATTCAACAGTACCGCAGGACGTATGAGGGACATAAATTGAATGGAGACACAAAACAAAACGTCCAGGGTTCTATTCGAACAAAAAATGTGGACGAAAGTTTCTGAAACTAGCAACATGCAAAGAAACAGTCGATCATGCTCTTGGTTTTTATTGTATAATTATATCATCGGATTATTTTAAATTTTTCCAGCTGTCTTGAGATCGTGATCAGTGGCTGTGATTGTGAATTAGAAGGGGATGGGGGAGGAATTAAACGACAAAATTAACGTTGGTTCGGGGTGAGTAAGGGAAGGGGGGGTAGACACGCAAAATTTTAAATTTTGCCTCAAAATGGCACTTTCTGAGTGATTTTGGACTGAGAAGTAAAAGTTAAGGGAAATATATCGAATTTAAGGCTCTTTTGTCGTGACATTTATGTTTTAAAATTTTTCGTAGAGCGTAGATTTTTTTTTGAGTGCCTAATGATGTTATTTTATATTAAATTATTAAAGTATTTTTTTAATCAAAATGTTTTCTTTCCCTCTGAGTTGAATATGGACGTCATTTTTCATAAGTATTTGCATTTAGGTACAGTTATTATTTTTACATATTATTTTAGTTATTATAATTACATTTATTATTATTTACATATTAATTTTAAAAATAATATTCCTTAAATATACAAAATATTTTACTTATCTTCTCTTAAGATTCTATCATTAAAATAGTGAACGAACTAGTTTAATGATATTACGCTATAGTTTCTTTGAAAATAATTATTGAACTTTGTAATTTTGGAGATTAAAATTTTATTTCTTATAAAAATTATTTCTTAAAATTTGTCCATATTCAATTAGGAGGGGAAAAAAATCTATTTGACAAAAAATTATTACTTTTATAGTTCTACAAAATATTACGGTTGAAAAAAAAAAGGTACTTGTCTATTAACGGCGTCCGCCAAATTACGATTTCGGAAAATCGCTAAGCAGTATGGTTTATCGCCATGTTTGGTTGAAAACTCCTAAGGTTGCAGTCCTAAAGAAACAGCACTTCATCATTTTTGTGAAATATCGCTTGCCTGTTATTTCCTGTTACCGATTTCGTATTTTATTTTTTAAATACTTATTTTGTTGCCTTTGAAAACGTCGTTAACAATTTCAATTTACCAAACAGCGAAATGGATATTGGTTTTACACATTTCACGGTGAACCACAAGCACAATGTTGTAGATCCGTCAACGGGAGTTCACACGCAAAATGTTAAAAGAATGTGGGGTTTCACAAAGTGGCTTACCAATAAACAGCACGGCTCAGCATCATCTAGAATCGTATCTGGCAGAATTTATGTGGAGGAAATATGTAGCTAAGAAAATAGCTTTCTATAAAATAGTGATAGCAATTTCGGAAATATGGCCTTTTATGTTGTTTGATGTTCTAAATGTTATGTAAATAAATATATTAATATTAAACATCTAAATTTTTATAGTTCTTATTGGGATGAAATTTATCACAAAACATATAAGAGATTATTAAATAAAAATATTAATTAAAAAGAGTGTTATATTATTTAATGGTGTGTTATTTGTTTTCCTACATTTCAATTTCGCGCTCCGCTTACTTGGCACTTTTAACTAGCTTGGCGACATTGGCGTATTCTTAATTTGGCGGGAGCCGCTTTAATAGACAAGTACCAAAAAAACCTCCAAGGTTTACTATTTATATGGAAAAAAATATACCGTAAAAGCATGACTATTGTACTCACACATGTATAATGCGCATGTTTGATAGCACTAAATTTTCGTGAAAAATTAAAATTCGAATATGATACACACCCATAACTTTTCACTATTTTATTAAAACATTGCATAAGTAGTTGTTAAAATAAGATATTTTGAATTAAAAGAAAAAATGGAAAATTCGATAGAAAAACTTAAATTTTAACACAAAACAAACAATACTGTCAAATTATCAATCTTAATTACTTTCACTAGAAAGCTAATCTATTGTTGCTGCGTCCAAGTCATAATTATTGATGCGACATGTACTGTAAAAACCTTTTGTGTAAAAGAACACCTGCGCAACACCCGTGTTACAACAGTCTTCATGTTTGAGTATTATTGTCATGATCTCTGGGTGCTCTCGAGGCGCCCCAGTGATCTTTTTCGTTCCCATGGGGTTTTCTGTCTTTGGTAAACATGGGTGATGCACCCCCGGGTTACCCTAGCGCTCCTTCTATATTTTCGACCCTCCTCCTATTCAACCAATTTTTGTCTTTTTTCAATTTTTTCACGTCAAAACCACAGTTAAATCTTGTTGGGTGCAATGTGGTCACATTTGGCTCTTGCGCCAATAAACTTCAGATCACATCATCACTCTTACAGCTGCTGTACGTTTGTTGTTCGATGTTTAAAAATCTGTTTTTTTTTAAAATTTTCACACGAGTATAATGAATACCCTCATTTTTACGGACCAAAATGTGAAATAAAAAGTGCGTACTATAGTCAAGAATGTACGGTATCACAAAAACAAAGAGTCTTAGATACAGTACTCCCCAATTCCTGGCATACCCTAGTGCCATTGATACTTTTTACCATCTCAACTGCGGTTATTTTGAAAAAATAGTGTTATACCTGGTGATATTTTTCTTCCACATGGGATTTATTGTCTTTGGTAAACACGGGGGACGCGCTCCCTGGATACCCTAATGATCCTTCTCTATTTTCGACTCCTCTCCTTCTTGTCAACCAAAATTTTCCTATTTTTTCGCTCGTCCAGATCATAGCATCACAATTTGCCAGCTTTATACTCATTCACTTACTTTTTGTTTGGTGCAGTATGGCCACATCTGGCTCTTGCGCCATAAAACTTCCCCTTCACCGTATAGAGTGTTATCATATATTTTTTTTTGAAATTTTGATTAATATTATTCTTTTTTGACTTTTATCAATTCATACCCACTCCATAGTGTACTTCATTCCTATGGGCAAAGGGTTAAGCAAAAGAAAGTAAAATAAATATAACGAATGCTATAAATTAATTTTGTAGTTTTTATTCCAATTTATCATCTTAAATTTTAATGGAATCGTGTTTGATTTAAAAAATTCAAAAGTTTCATTGTGGTAACAAACACACACATATATAAGAAGATTTACTCAGCCTAGTGGTCATGGTCGTGGACTAGCGGCCGGCGGTTTTCGTTCAGTCGCGGGTTCGATCCTTGGCCACCAAAGACTCGCCGTGTAGCCGGGGCTGAGGCACGTTAAATTTGTTCTGAGCCCAAAGCCCTCCCGTTGGCGTGGATGTTAGGAGAGGGGGTGCCAGCTCAGGTGTCGTCCTCGTCACTTGACCGTGGTTCAAAATTACGAGGTCCGTCGCCAATAGCCCTCGTGTTGCTTCTAGTGTGACGTTAATAAAAACTAAACTAACTAAACAGAGAATTTGCTATGTGATCCTTAATACAATAACTTAAAATAAGACATTTTGATATAAAATCTGATTTGATCGATTTTAATTACTTCATTAATGATTATTGCAGTTTTGTTTGACTTCAAATGTAGAACATATCCTTCGCAAACTTTTCTGCTTCACTCCTGTTTCGATATTACAAGAGATATATTTATTTTGAATGTTTACAAAAAATAAATATGGAGATATCACAAAATATGCTTTATTTCGATTTGTCCGCTGATAAAATCAGAAAACTGTGTTCTGTTTAATATCGATTTAACACAAAATGTGACATTTTCTTAAAAAAATGCAACTGACTTGTTTCTTTCTCAAATGTGTAAAGTAATCTAGTAAGTACATTTGCGTTTTGTAATTCCTTAGTGGTAAAATTATCTCAATACATTTTTGAGAGTTTGTTCGAGGCATCTAAAAATCATGTGAAAAGCAACATATTAATAAAATTTATAAATAGTTCTATGCAAAGTTTTGCAAAGCTCAGATTTAGCCACCCAAGGTGCACTTTTTTACAATAATTTTTAAATTACTCAATTATATATATAACACATCAATCAATAACTCCCGAGTCTAACATTGAAAACAACATTTTTTTTGCAAATTTTTTTTTTATTCATCAACATAACAACTTTGTTAATCACCTTTTAGGGTGATACAATCGTTCCAACACTTTTACAAATCTTTTTTTTTTTTTTTTTTCCCGCAAGAAATCTGTTTTGTTGCGAGTAAATAGCGATAAACAGCTTTCTGAATCATCGACTCGTTGCTGTTTTTGTTCCACCGAAAGCAATCGCGGCACCCACTTGGAAAAAACCTTTTTCACGCTCAATTTTTCACGAAGGATAGTAAATACACTTCCATATGATATCTGTGTCATCTCAGCAATCTCACGGAGCTTCACTTTACGATCTTTCATTATAATTTTTGTCACTTCACTCACATTTTCCGGTGTAACGGCTTCCACAGGTCTACCCGAGCGTTCCGCGTCATTTGTGTCGGTACGACCCCGTTTAAACTCGGCAAACCACCGACAAATCGTTGCTTTGGATGGACAAGAGTCCGGGTAACATTTTTCAATCCATTGTTTCGCTTGCACGGTGTTTTTACCCATTAAAAAACAATGTTTTATCAGAACACGAAACTCGGTTTTTTCCATTTTTTAAGCAAACTACAAAACGACTTTACTCCAACCTCGATAACTCAGCTGTTTCTGGTCCGATCGACTTAAAATTTTGACGCGTTTCCAGCAAAGGTTAATACTCTAGAAAGACCTGGTTACTGGTTTACTACGAGCGCCATCTCTGGGTTAGTCTCGGGAGTTATTGATTGATGTGTTAAAGATGAAATATCGAGAAATGGACAATAGTAAACATTTCCGATATTAAAATTAAAGCAAATGATAAATTATTAAATTGAATATATTAAAGCTAAATGCAATTAAAATTGAAGCAAATGATAAAAATTGAAAAGTAATCTGATCCACCAAAGGTACGCCAAAAGTGATCCACTTAAAATCCCCTTGGGTGGTTAATAATGGAAAGAAAGCAGTTCTTGTTAAATAAATAAATAAGAAAAGTCAAAAACAGTTCCTGTAAAATAAACAGGAAAAGTCAAATACAGTTCATCTAAAAGGATAGAAACTCTTTTTCCCGCTTGCATCGAATCCCTCAGTAAATATTTTAGCGGGATTTTTTTAAGTCATGGGTAGAATTCTGTTGCATCGTCTATATTTTTGAAGACGATTCCTTTGATTAATTATTTTTATACACACAGATAAAAGGAATTATTTTGCTTTTGCTTAAAATTTATGATTTAATAATCGAATGCCTAATCAGTTTCTTCGAAAAGAATCACACACCGAATTAATTTGGAATATCTCTTCCCCTCATTTGTTCTCTAAATATCTTACATAATATATTGCCAATTTAACTCTGAACTTAATCCTTTCTTTAAAACTGTAAGTCGTGTGGCAGTTTTAAATATGGTAGAAAAATTAATCCGTGTTGAAGAAAGAAAGATTTCTGAAGAAAAAGAAATATTTCTAAAGGTTTTTTTCCAGTTTTAATTAACGTTATCACATCTATGTAAAAATAAAAAGATTTGAAAACAATTTTTTCTTTATTTCCTGCAAGTTTATTTTAAGTTTATAAAAATTCTTTTTTTTTTTTTTTTTTGCTGCTCGAACCAAATTAAAAAGCTCTTTGATCATACATTATTTGTATTTAAAGTCATGAATTTTCACTTATTATTTTTACATAAAGCCGTACCACGTAATATTCTGTCGTATTTTATTGCGGTAATCCATTTATTATAAAATCTTACTTTTTGAAGACATTTTGAGGGAAAACATGCATAATTTTATGCGTAAATTTTTGATGAAATATTAAAAAAGAATTTTAAATGTTGCATATTTAAAGTTTTAAAATATGTTAAAGTAATTAAAGTGTTGTTTGAGAAATTTTTTATTTCATGTATGTAATTAAATTTATTATGTCAGTTCAGAATATATTATTCAAATTATCATTCGTAAAATTCAAAATAAGCAACAAAAGTATTTTCCTCCTCAAGTGTTTCTTCAATATTAAATTAATGTCCATTTTAATTTATAACCTTTCTAAAAGATAAATGCAGTTTAAAACTTTTAGTTTTTAAATTTGAAGGAATTAGAAATTTTCTTAAAGTCGAGATAATTTTTTATTTCTTAATAATTTTATACAAATTTAATTTTTCGAGAAGTTATTTTGCAGTAGTTCTTTCCCCTTGTTCTTGACATCAAACTTTTTTAATTGAAGCAAAGAGTGTTTGAAAAAAATATAACAATTTTTTTAATGTATTACGCAATTATTTCGAAATTATTTGCAAAATTAATTTGCTACTTTTTTCATTCATTAATTATAATTGTTTTAGTAAATACCAGTGCGTTGTTTTTAAAGTATTGTGTATACATAAATAATGATTTATTAAAAAATATGCAGATATTTTTCTATTGGGAATACCTTCAAAAATAGCTTAGATTCCAAGTGTTTCAATATATTGAAGAAATGGATGTAAAAACTATAATATAAGTAAATGCTTTCACAAAATATTTAACATCAAGGAATTAATATGGATATACAGAAAGAAAAAGTAGGCGCAAAAATCTTTTAAAAACCTTTTGTAAATTATTTTGAAGCAAATTTAAAGAAAATGATTCATGAAATCTATCACTTAACATAAGATACAAATAAAATGCTTATACATTATAATAAACTATTTCTGCATAGAATATTGCTTCCTTTTTAACATTTGCATTAAATTTTATTACTTAGCTGTTTGAAATTTAGGCCGTGGCAGCCTAGTGGTTAAGACATCGGGTTCGTGGCCGTCATTTTTCGTTCTGTCGCGGGTTCGAGCCTCGGTCGCAAAAGACCCGCCGTGTAGCCGGGGCTGATGCGCGTTAAATCTGTCGGGAGCCCAAAGTCCTCCCGTTGACGTGACGTGTGGATGTGTGTGACGTTTCGATCCCTTGATCACTGGGTCGGAAGAAAAGTTACTTTTCGTTTTTTTCCTGCGCCCTCACGATCGAGGCTAAAAGACACATCCCTTTCGGATAAGAAATTAAGGTGTTTTAATATCTGGAGTTGTTGTCGAAGAGAGTCGCCGCATACTCCCCCTCTAGTATCATCGTAATGAACGAAGAGGAACAATCTGATCGATATTTGCAGAGAAGGTCTTTATCCAGCTATTACTACAACTGATATGCATCCCCACCCTATTGAATGTAGTTTGTTTTTGAACAGTTTCTATCTGCGTCATCGGCTGTCTTTAGTTTAAGGGCGGATCTCGTTAACACGTGCGCCGGAACCGGAATATCACTAATTGTGATGTATGTGCGATTGTCCTAGTTAGACACACAAAGACAAATGCTGTTTAGTGTTCGAGTCTTGGGTCGCCACATCGGCAGATGAATGTTTTTGACCCTGTTGAGAGGTAGAGAATTGTTTGGCCTTGGAGGACCGGCGGCGTTTCAAACCTACTGGGTCCGAAGAAACATTGAACAGTAATTTTTTTTTTGCTGCACTCTTATCGGCCAAATCAAAAAAGATATCTCTGTTGGGTTAGTTATTAAGGCATTTTAATAAAGTTCTGACGCAATAGTTTATTTTAAAAATTTTTCGTGTCAAAATTTCAACCAGCCCTACGTAGTTGGGCGATTCTTGCTTTAGACCACAGATTGTTCTTAAGAGACATCCAAAACATCATAGCCAATGAAAATTTTATTCTTCATTTTCGGGAACATTTGTCAAAAAAACACTTTTTTTTATTATGTTTTCTTAAGTTCTCAATGTATTTGTTAGTAGTTTAAGTAATTACTCAAGAATATGACCAGCATACACGCCTTTCCAATGAGTTTTATTTAATTATTATTTTTTAGTGTCGGATATTGATTTTTAGTACAATCTTTTATTATCAAAAGATCATTTTCTTTTTTATGAAGAAAATTAACTTAAGTTCATCAATTAGGATAAGTGAAATTTTCTTTTTCACCATTCTACATGCGTTTGCTTGTGAGATTTGATTACCGAGTTTTATTGTTTTTTTTACAGATCTTTCGAAATCGGGTGTAATTGAGGATGAAAATAAAAATAGTTTGTTCGAACCCAGTTGAAATTAATCTTTTGGCTTAAAACATAAAGAAAGAATCAAATAAAGACCGAAGAAAGAAATATCGGTTAAGAAAAATCAGAATCGCTTTCATTGTAACAATGGATGATAAAACAAAGTTAAATAAAAGGGGAAGAACGGTATTTATTCTAGAACAATAAAGTTTATTTGAACATAAATTATACGTAAGAATGATTTTTTTTTTCAAGCAACTTTCTTTTAGAGAATACAATTTAAAAATAAAATCAAATATCTATGTGAATCTCTTAGAGGGATCAAATAAATCATATTCTTTTTTTTTTCTAATAAAGTAAAATTAAATTTTTTATACTTGCTTAGTATTTATATTAATATCTAAGAAATTAAATATTTGATACATATTTTACGGAAATTGGTTGAGAAAAAGGAAATATTGTACATCAATGCAATATTTGATTAATAAGTAATATTTACATTACTCATATTACTTACTTAAAAAATGTCAATTTCCTTATTTGAATAACTTCAAATTTTTTCAAATTTCCAGAATATTCCGAAAAAACTATTTTACATGTGCAAAGGAATGGTCGCTTAGATTAATTATAAAGCTCAAAATTTTAAACCGTTACTTTAAACTGGTCAAATAATGAAGAAACAAATTTAATGGCCAAGAAAAGTATGTTACACCTCTTTGTGTATATTATACATTTTTGTATCTACACCATGCCGAATGGAGGACTTTGGGCCTCGACTGATTTAACGCACAAACACCTCGCTGTACGGCAGTTCCTTAGTGGCATCAAGACTCGAAACCACGGCACGACGAAAATCGCGAGTCCGCGTCCATGACCACTAAGCTACCGTGATTACAACTAACACACAGAATCCGATTTTAAAAGGAACATATTAATAAAAGAATTAAAATATCTAAAATAAATTTTTAAATGCAGACCTGCTTTATGTACAATTTTTTTTCAGTGATAAAATCGTATGTTTATATCCATTATACTAATTAAAATTAGTTCTATTCAGAACGAGTTTTTAAAGTAAATATTTGAAAAGCCGTAAACGTTTTCGATCCATAAGCAGTAATATCTTTTCATTCAACTTAAAAACAGTCTTTTTCATTCTGATCTCGATTGTTGAATTTAAGTGTCCGCTATTGTAAAAAAAATAAAGTGTGGTTATCGTAAGAGCAATCTGGAATTTCATCGAAATTTCTGCTAAAAGTAATAATTGTTAACTTCTCGAAAAAATAAAATTACTCAAAAGGAATATTAATTGGCATAAAGTAATTTCGAGTCTCAGGATCTACAGCAATTATATTCAAGAGGAAAAATGCTTTTTGTAACTCCTAATTCCTTTTTATTTTCTTAAGCAAAACAATCTTAAATACAAAAGCGTTGCCAATACTAATAACAAACAGAATCAAAAAAGACCATTCTGCCCTTAAAATCAATTATTGAATTAAATATTAAAATTAGAGCAAACAATGTATTATCAAGCTAAGGTATTATAATAATATTCTGTTTGTAAATTAAAATAAATGCAAGCAATAAAATTTTAAATTTAATAGAAATGTTAATGTACCTTAAGTGAACTAAATGTAATTATTGTAATTGTGATGTTAATAAAATATCTATTTTTTTGAGCCTAATAATTATTAAGTTTAAGTTTTGGAAAAAGTTTTCCCCATTTAAACGTCTAGTTATTCTCCATTTTACTGATCAAATAATTTCTATCATAAGCACAGAAAACGAATCAAATGAAATGGAAGATTAGAAATTTATTCCAAGTAATTGAATCGAAAATGTTTAAAACTTTTTTACAGTCCTTTTTCGTAAGGAAGTGGAAAATGTTTGTAGCATATTACGCAGTTCTTTTTTTTTTTTTAAATGACGATCGGAGGAGAAGAATAGTTGGTTCAAATTTGGGAAGATCATGTTTGTACAGTTCTTGCGAAATAATACTTATTAATGAAAAAAGAAACAAAGCGAAGGGAAAATGAAATTTTTTTTTATTCATTTAAAGTATGTTTACGTATAGTTACATAAATACATGAATCTATAGAATTTTTTCAAATCGAATTTAGCTTCCTTTTTCGGAATTACAAAAAAAAATTCATAATCGATGAGCTCTGTCTTGAATACAAATGTAATACTGTTAAATTATCAAAATAATAATAATAATAATTACTCAAAGTGAATATTAATTAGCATAAAGTAAATGTATTTCCGACCTTCAGGCTCCAGAGAAGCAATTATTATCAAGAACGAAAAATGTACTTTTTCAAATTCCTAATACATTTTTATTTTCTCAAGCAAAACTTTCTGAAGTAAAAAACGTTTCTAATGTCAACAACAAAAATAACAAAAACAGACGATTCTGTCACGGAAATCAATTATTAATCATTAAAATTAGTAAATTATTAAGTTAGACAAATAATATTCTGTTCGAATATTAAAATAAAAGCAAACGATAATGTATCAAATTAAATAGCAATGTAAATGTTCTTTGAGTAAATTAAGTGTAATTATATTATAATTATGATGCATTATAATGGCAACTATTTGAACCTAACATTTATCAAGTTTAATTTTAGAATTTTTTTTACCCTATAAATGTCGAACTATTCTCCATTTCACAGATCAATTAGTTTCTATCACAAAGAGCAAAACGAATCGAATGAAATGGAAGACCAATAATTTGTTCCAAGTAATCGAACCGAAAACATTTAAGTTCGACTATCCTTTTTCATAATGAAGTAGAAAATATTTTGATCATATTACATACGCAAATCTTTATTTCATAAATTGAAGAGGGAGAATTAACTGCTTGAAAAAATGGATTGATCACTTTTATTTCTTTCTCGTGGAATAACATTTAGTGAAAAACAAACAAAGCAAATGGGGAAAATGAAAAATGATTTTTCCATTTAAAGAATGTTTACGCATAGTTACATAAATCAATATAATTTATTTAATTCGATTTGAGCTTTCTTTTTTGGTATAATAAAAGATCCTCGGTAATATTGGGCTTTATCTTGAATATAAATCGAATAATATATTATCTTAAACCACAAAATGATCGAAATCCTAAAATGTAAAAATTTTTAATTTCAGTTGCTTTATTTTGGGTATTCGGTTTTATTAATTGTGCATATTTCAGCGAAGACAAAGCTTATTTGAAAATACGCACGGAACTGAAGTGAGCTGCATGTTTTTACCATAACATTTAATGGTATTCTTAGAAGTGATCAGGAAGGATTTTAATCTTTCGAATTACACTGTGCAAATATGAAATATTACTTTAAACCATGAAATGATTTAAATTCTAAAATGTGAAA
>BMAW01111629.1:0-19506 GCA_019974015.1 Nephila pilipes
TGTTGATGAATAAAAAAAAATTTTGCAAAAAAAATGTTGTTTTCAATGTTAGTCTCGGGAGTTATTGATTGATGTGTTAGTACATGTGGCTGCGATAGCTTAGCGGTCATGATCGCAAACTCTCCATTGTAGTTCTTTCATCGAATTTTGGGTTCAAGTCCTGATGCAATAAAAGATCAGCCATTTAGCGGGACTGTATTTCAGCTCTGTCTAGGCTCAAAGTCCTTCTGTTTCATGGAATGGAAGTTTCACGAGAGAGGTGACAACTCGGGTGTTATATTCGTTACTTCACCGAGGTTCAAAATTTACTCTATCTGACGCCAATATCCTTCCTGTTGCTTCTAAAGACGGCGTTGAGGTAATTGAGACGCCTTCAAAAAGGAAAAATGAGCTTATTTTGTGCCAAGTATAAATAAAACTGTATGGTGATGAAAGGGAGGTTGAATTGATTAGACTTTGAGTTATTTGAAACTTATCTATTCAAACAAAGAGCTGTGGACTGTATACTAAAATATGAATGTTTATTTGAGCGACGGTTGGTACGTCGTGCTCCTAGGCTGATGTCTACAGGAAGAATGATACAATTGTAAGAAAAAAGAATATGACTACTAGCGCCATCTGCACTCGCGGGTCGTAACAGATCCTTTTTTTTTTAAAAAAAAATTAATCGATGTTGAAGTCCTATTTTAATATTGAGATACTTGCATATTTATAATTATGTAAAGAAAGTCATATGTATAAGGATAAATAATTATGTATGGGCAATTAACAGTCAATAGCTATACTTACATCTGCAAGTCGTGAATTTACTTCTATAGGTATATCTTCCACAAAATCTGCTGTTCTTAAACTTAACATAATTGCGCAGTATTAATTAACTTAACATTCTGTGCACTGAATAAAATTATATCTTCTAAATTTACATTTTATAAAGATTCTAAGTCTTAAAATTCTGCGATTAAAATTTTCCATAATTATTATTCCAATATCATGTAATACGTAAAATACGTGAGTATTTATTTGAAGAAAATTACTATTACTGAATAAGAAATAATATCATTTTATAATATAGGAGATTTTCTGCACTATAAGAAGAAATAAGTAAATAAGGAGGAAAGTGTACTAAGTTCATAAAGAATCATATTTTCGAAAAATGAAAATACAGATATTTTTCTCTATGGTATGACATGTGCTCTCAAAATTTTTAAACTCTATTTTTGAACGTTCTATTTATACCAAATCATTAAAAAACGGCATCATCAGAGCGCTCTCAGTTTCTTAACATCGAAATCAGAAGACTCAAAATTGGAAGCCTTTCAGTGCAACCTTAATAGACAATCATTCAATCGATACAGTACACTCTATCACTTTTTTGTATTGCAAAGAACAATTTAACTACTGGAGGAATAAAAATGGAAAATATTTTTTTTATTTATTGCAATGTGTTCTTGAATTATCTCTACATGATCGCATACTCTTCTGAAAAATGAAGTCAATTTTGAAATAGTTATAAAGTCCTATTTGTGCAACGTCAAACTAAGTCAATTTACAATCTACAATTTGAACCAATGTAGTTTCAGTTATTAAAAACGAGAAATCTTAATAACTTTAGCAAATTTCACCACAGCTGTACAAAATATACATTACTGTTTAGTATTCAAAGGAAAAATATATAATTTCAATAGATTCCCTAATTAACAGTGATACCTGTAAAAAATAATTATAAAAGATTCCATATTTTCTAAAAAATAAACTGTTATCTAAATGTATTCTATGTCAAATGTTATTCGTGAATCCAATAATTAATTCCTGGTGTGTTCCAAGAAATTCTATTAAGGGGCTATATGTAAGATTTCTTGAGGATCGGGTAAATCTGAGAAATGTGTTTTAAACATTTTATTCACATATAATTTTTGGACATTTTTTTTCTATTTCATTTAAAATAATAATTCTATTATATATTTTAAACATTGAAAAAAACAATTTGAATTCATTTTGTTTGTTCTGATATGTGGTCTCCACGATAGTGGAACAGAAGGTTTTAATTTGGGGTGGTCTCTTTTGAACTCTTTGAATTAATAGTTGAAAGACATATAGAGGGTCACATTTCACACTTAAAGTTGAGAAATGTGATCGATTCATTTGGGAGGAAAGGCTCTTTCTTTCTCTTTTTGGTGACACTGTATTCTTTTCGATGTCGCATTTAAATAAGAATTTTGTCACCCTCATACATTAGCTTGCACGAATTCGACAGACAGGTACACGGTTTCTTCAGGTTCTCGTCGCATACACTTTGCAGACTCCCAGGCCCTCAAAATATAGCACTATTAATCTATATCTGCGTCAGAGCATCATTTATCAACCTCCAGGTATGTATAGTTATGTAATTGTTTGTAAAGGTACTTTCAATTGAATTTGGAATGTAAGCACTCAATTGAGAGGGAAATGCCCAGGTGTTGACTTCATCACATGACCAATTTTCAAAATTACGAAGTCTGTCGCAAAATATCCCTCATGTTGCTTCTCAATGTAACCGTTAATAAATTATCACTATCACATATTTTTTTCTGTCTGATTACAGTTTAAGTACATGTTTTTTGCAGTTAAGTTAATGTTAGAATGATTTAGCGCTATAAGTCGTATAAAGTGATATGAGCTGTAACTGTCAAACAGCCGACTTTGCAGTCTAACAAAGTATGTTTAGAATGTTCCAAACATATAAATTTGTGTCAAATCTCATGCACTTGCCTTTTTGGGCAGGAATTACTCCATTTTTCTCTTTTCACGTCATTTTTTTCCTTTTCTTCAATCCCTAGTTCTGCTTTTATTTTTAATATTTTTCTTGCTTTGCATATACCTAAGTTCTTTTCTGTTTTTTTTTATGTATTGATGTTCAATTAGTTATACAAATCTAACAATATATCACTAGAACAGACGCGCACTTGTTTAAAATACAAATGGTGCGTTTGAGGAGCCTTATTAATTCCTTCCTTCTATGGTCCATTTTTATTTAGTGAACGTAATGTTAATCCTATGGATAATTACTACAACCATCATCCTGAAATTCATACTATTTTATGTATGATTTATTAGTGGTTTTTCTGGTTTCTAAAATAATACTATTTTTTAAAAATTGGGCAGAAACTATGATTCCGCTGAAACTTCATTGTTTTTTTGCTCTTCGGGATGAACGTTTTGCATTCAAATAGATGAAATAGTGTAGGTTTCAAGAGGTTCGTAGTAATTCCATAGGATTAACATTACGTTCACGAAATCAAAACGGCCGGTAGACGCGAACCTTAATGCCTTAAAATTCAGACAATGACTGATAATAGGTCAAAATGGGCGGGTAGAAAAGTCAAGGGAAGACTTCCACAGTGCAAAATGAAAACTTTAATGTAGTCATCATAGTGCGTTTTAATACATTCAGTACCTTCTATCCCGCCTTTAGTTTTGTTTTCACACGGCTGTAGATCAGGATCAATGTCTATTTCACCCTCTGGAATTCATGACAAGAAAAGGCGAATATCGTCACTTTCTGGTTACCTAGAAATTTGGTGAGTTTTAGCTTGTTCCTTAAAAGGACGTGCATGCTAACACAGACTTCTATTACTTATTTTTATCACTATTCAACGCACTCTATTAATTTCATCTCTAATCTACATTTCATTGTAAAATGACTATTTCTATTAATGAGTCGATTTATATGTCGAGTCGACTATATATGATCAACTTATGAAAAGAGCTTATAGATACAAATAGCTAACATCACAAATCACTGTACTTCCTTTCCCACAGGTACGTTTAACCCGTTAATTGTCTAATTGTTCTTAAATAAATGAAGATATATTATGTTCATCATCAAAGAAAATTCCCATGTATCGTGATAACTACTAGACACAATAAATGGTCAATCTTATTACAGTCTGATTATTTACATTCCCCATCTTCATCAATTACGCTATAAGATTTAATTAATGCTTAAAGACTTTTATTGATAAGAGGTGGATCAACAATAAGCTGAATTCGACACTAGTGTATCTTTAATATAAGTACGCCCAAGTATAATATTTTTTACTTTTTTAATGTTTATTATAGTGAGTTTGCATTTCAATTTTCATGATTTTGATCATAAAATTATAGCTTAAAGATATATGCAAGAAAATTTTTAAGTTAAACTGAATTAAATTTTAGGTGATGTGTACCTTTATTACTCGACAACCTTTATTTGATGATTCTTCTATTTTGGGAATCATATCCGTAGATCCAACATAAAACTAAAATACGAAGGTTGTTCAATAAGCACCTATTTCTGATGACAGAGGGCGTTGCCAAGGCAAGTTCATGTTACCATTCTGTGCTGCGAAACAAATTTGAAACTGACTAATAAGTTCATTTTGTCTTGACATGCATTTGTGGTAGATCAAAATTTTTGCTTTGACGCCATTTAATAGGTAACATCACACAATGGTAATACCACCACCATCACAGCTGTGTCCTATGTCGTCAAAATAGATACTTATTGAATGACACTCCCATTTTCGTTTTGTGTTCGAACTACAGATAACATTCCCAAAATTTGAATTGTCATCAAATTTAGTTGATTTGATTTTTTTCCCAATGAGTTGCAGGTATCATTTTTCTCCAAGTTGTCACTATCGACGAAACCTAGATTCTTCATAAAATTCTGGAAATCAAGAAGCAATCGAAACAATGGGAATTTTTCATTCAAGGTAGTTTTTCCTTACTGAAGTAGGCGAAAGTGGTCGCATAGGCCGAAAATCTTATGGCAAAGATTTGTTGGGATACGAAGGGGGTCATACTCATTGACTTCTCAAAAAAAAGGAATTGAATCGATTGCCAAAACTATAGAGAGTTTTCCGACTCATTCAAATATTTTCCATTCCCAACAACGGATACTATTTGAACAGCCTTTGCATGCGATGTAATTTATTTAAATTATTTTATATACTTTGAAATATCATTAACATCTCTACATTCTTAGTTACTCTTTGGACCTATTTGTATTCAATATCTCTTATTTCCTTAATACATTTGTAATATGTCTTTATTTTATATATGTAAAATAATTTTTATGCTATTCCCACACCATCAACCCAGTTTTTATCTGCTGCGTATTGGCAACATCCTTGTTGTTTTGGAACGAACTGGGTTTGGTGGGAGACGCCATTAATGATAGTATTAATCCGCTTGTTCGCCGCACAGATTAGTTGCTGGCAGTGGTATTATACTAGTTCGCCGCACAGTTTAGCAGCTGGCAGTTGTAAAAATAAATTTATAGTTTGTTGAAAAGTTTCATATCTTTCTACACACGACTATTTAAAATATCTAATATTTGTGAATGCGGTTTCTCTTTATCAAGCAAAGTTGATTGATAATGCTATCATAAACCGGAAGCTGTGTTTCCAGATTATTCTTTCATAGAAGAAAATTATGATAACAAAGCAATATATCATTCTTAAATAAACAGAGTACTGACTTGCATCTTCTTTCCTCTTGCAATTTATGTATATTATGATATATCTAAGATAAATTATGTTCTTTGGTTGTTTTTCTTTTAAACATATTATCAACAATTCTTTAGTAATAAATCATTCCTGATGAGTAATACCCATGTTTTTCTGATTTGTTAATATGAAGGAAAGTTGTATAATGCATCAATATCATGCAGATCTAGAATTTCATTATATAAATTAATTTCCAAAGATTCATTTTCGAAGATTAATGATCCATTGATATGAGGTGTGATGATTAAGTACTAAATGAAACAAGTTCAAAAAGCGTATTTTTTGGTCTGTTCCCATCCAGAAATTTAACATTTAACAAAAACGGACACCGCACAAATGAAAGGTTATATTAAATGTAATCATGATTAACAAATAAAAACAATTGCAACATAAAAATGGAAAATGTCACTACCATAAAATATCAAATAATAAGATTATTAACTTTTTAAGTGTCGCACTCTTTTAATAAAAACGTAATTTTAATTATAGGAATGTGTAGCTGAAGAATTAAAAGGTTGTTATCTTGTAGACTTTATACTAACATTTTTATAAATCAGCTGAATTAAAATTCAATGTACTTAAATGTTCCTCAACTTTCTAGGACCACTTAAAAACTGAATAAATTGGTTTAAATGAATAGTCGTATAAATGTTTGAAATTAAAAAAAAAAGAATCAGAAGGAAATATTTCAACGGCAATAGTGATGCTTCTTAAACTACGGAGATAACCACAAATTCCAAGTAAAACAAATTTAAAAAATGTAGGTGCAGTACAAAAAAATATGATTTATTTATATAGAAATAAGCTACGTATTGAAAAATTGATCTTATATTATGAATTTAGTTACTGATAATCGATTTTTTTTATATTATTTGACATTCATAATTCCATTTAATATTCCAACTTCAGAGACTTGCCCTTAGTAATTTCAAATTATATTAGATCCATGTTTATATGACTGAAGAATTTTCCTAAGTCAAATATTTTTAATTTGTTAGAAATTAAATTAGATTTTAATAACTTCTGATTCAAATAGTATTTTTAGAAAAAGTAAAACTGAATCTATAATCTTTACATGAAATCGGGTTCTTTAAATAATCTTTTATTTCAATTCAGAAGTTTTTATATGACTAATTTGAAAATAAAGAAAAGCAAAATAGACAATAAGTTTGCCGAAATTATCAAAATAATTTACTGTGCAGTTCTTAAGAATTAGCATTGAAAAGTAAAATCCATTAATGATATTTGAATAATATTAAGATTTACGTATTACGAATTAAATAAAATAATACGTGCAACAGTTTTATTGTTTCAATGTATTCATATTCAAAATATAAATGCATGAAAACAAGTTGCATGTCATACATCAAAGAAAGTTTTACTGAATTCTATTTTAAACTTGTAGGAAATAAAATTTTATCTAAGAGAGAAAAACATAAATTCTTCTTTTCTATTATCTTTGTAGAAAGGAAAAAAGTAAATAAAATTTTTACACACTTCCCTTAATTTTTATATAGAGCTGCCTGAGAGCTATAAGATAAAGTAAGTGTATTATAAAGTCGAGAAATTTCAGTTTTCCATTTTCTTCCTTCTGTAAAACTCTGTTATAAGAAAATCCCTTTCTGAAACTTTCACCTTAAGCTTTCAAAAATCAGAGCCTTTATGTTGAAAGAGAAGTGTGTCAAATCAGGATATCTCATGGGCATTTTTGTAAGAAACTCTGGCTGATACCCGCCCGCTTCGTCGCTGATATCGTCGCTAGGCAGACGATAATATTATATTTTGGAACCGATACGTAAAATATCAAGAAAAGTTTCAATTTTTAAACGATAATGATAGTCTAAATTTAAAATTTTAAGAAATTGATTGTCTGTAATAATGGTTATTCATGGCTTTCAAATATGTGAGAAAAATATTTAATTGTTAATAGTTTATCAATGAATGGGTAAGTTAGTCAGTAAATCTGCCATTGTACAGAATTCCGCATCACACATGAGGTACTGAGTAGTGTGATACGTTCCCATTTTTTTACATGACGGGTCCCCAATAGCCTACGCCATGTAAGAATTGCCAACATAAAAATAAAAATACATTTATATATATATTTTTTTTATTTTTTAAGCCTATTGAATCAATTTTTTTTGTGTAATACATTTCTATTGACTATATTTTTTATGCTTGGCAATTTTTGAGAATGAAAACTACATTTTTATTCTTATAATATAAATTTATTTATCTTAATTATTACATTCATTATTATTTTATCTTATTGTAATTTTATAAAATAAATGAAATAATTTTATAAAATAATATGCCTACAATTCCAAACTTCTCGGTAGACAACATTCTTCGTTCATTTTTCTGGTTGAAGGATAATTAGACTTTCACGTGAACTAATTCTTGAACATGCCTCATAAAATTGACCATGGGAAAAGCAGTCACTTTGTAAATCTACACCAGCCAATTTTAAACTCTGCCCTTGGGCTTTATTGATAGTCATCGCAAAGCAAACTCTAACTAGAAACTGCAAACGCTTAAATTCAAAATGATATTCTGATGGAATTAATGGTATTCTTGGAATGAATACATTTTCAGCCTCACACTTTCCTGTATAAATAGTCGCTTCTTTAACGTTTTTCCTTAGTGTTTTCACTTTGAGTCTGGTGCCATTACATAATTTAGAAGAATTTAAATTACGCAACAACATTATTAGCTTATCAATCTTTAGATAAAGAAATTGAGGTGGTATGCCTGATGGATTGAGTGTGTACAGAAACACCACAGGATAATGAACAGTATCTTCTACCTCTATGACTGTATCTATAGATTTATACTTTATCTGTTCAATTGTTAGTTTCTTTAACATAAATTCGTTAATTTTCTCTGCTGATTCATTTGTTGGAGTCAGAATTGCTCTTTCTTTCAACCACGATAAGTTATATAGTATGGCATGTTCAATATTTGGGTATATTCTATCAGTCAAAGTAATCAAATCTCCTACATTATCACATAGGTTATTCGGAATAGTTATCTTTCCTTCTTGCTCTGTAATATTTCCGTTACCTGTGTCAATAAGTAGTTCAGAAAACTCTTTCGCGCTCAAGTCATTTTCAAAAGAGACTCTCATATTAAATTTCAAGGATAAGACTTTTATATGAGGCCATAAAATTGAAGATTTCAAACAGGCTTTAATTTCATCGGCACGTGTCCCTCGTGGTACTACAGGTAAAGTTTGTCTAAAGTTACCAGCTAAAAGAATAGTCAACCCACCCATTAGTTGATTACTTCCCCTAAAGTCTTGGTGTGTCCAGTTGAGAGTTTCAACTCCTTTCTTGTGGACCATAGTACATTCGTCCCATACTATAATTTTTATTTCTCTGAGTATGTGCGCCATGTCAGTTTGTTTGGATATATTACAAATGGTATTCTCAGAATGATTCAAATCGAGATGTAGTTTGAAAGCTGAGTGCACCGTTTTGCCTCCATCAATCACCGTTGCCATAATCCCTGACCCAGCTACAGCTATAGCGATATTTTTTCCACTTCTAACTTTAGCAAGCAGAAGAGTGATCGAAAATGTTTTCCCAGTTCCACCAGGAGCACCGAGAAAGAATAACTGCCAGAATTAGAACCGACACTGTTCAAGACATCATCATAAACTTTCTTTTGATCATGATTAAATTTCGAAACACCTACAGAGACTACTTGGATCAACTGAGATACATCGTAAGCCAATTCACTCATACACTGAAGGATGTTAATAACGATTCTTTGCTCTCTTATGGGCTCTGGTATCCCAAAGTGTAACAATGGCTTACCAGACATTTATGTAACAATGTTTTCTAGAAGGATAAGACATTGGTTGTAAACAATATCAACAACCGGCGCAATATTTCTACTCTTTCTCCATTCGCCTTCGAATACCTTCTGACAAAAGTTCCCGGTATTTTTCCCATAACTTTATCGGATCTCCTACTTGAAAAAAAAAATAAACGCAAATAACTCTCTAATTTTATATGGAGAATTGAAAATCGAAGCTTCCTCTAAAGTACGATCCTAGTGAGTATCATCTTCTAATAATCCAAGTGCTCTGCAAGCTGCCTGAAAATTTGGATGCACTACTCCTGCAATTTTTAAGACTTTAAATGACGTCAGACCACAAATCTCATGTAAGAGAAGTCGTAAATCGATCAGCATTCTGCATTTCCGAAATGGACAGTATACACTATACCCAACACATTATCTTTTTTGATTTCTAGAAAACCTGTCAAGACTTCTCCTTTTATCTCCTAATGAATTCATTTTCCCTCCAAACGTAATAATCTGGAACTTCACAATATATAAGAGTTCGTGCAAAATCATCTACTTTACAAAGATCAAAAAACCTCATAAGGGTTGTTTTTGTAGAATTTATGATTTTGTTAGCAACATTCTCTTCTGTGAAATAAACTTTTTGACCATTTTCAAGATGAACAGAAAGATGAAATACAGAAGGATATCTCTCGTGAATGTGAAAGCAAATGATACGCCAGGCTGCTTCAGAACTGCTTAAGTATCGTCCTGCCACATATTTAGAAATCTCATCCAAATTTTCTACAGTAAACGCTGCTTGATCAGAACCTTTATTAACGTACTTGCAGATGTATTTAATATATTGAACCGAATTGCAATACTCAACATTGATATGAGCGTTGAAAGGTCGTGACAAAACAAGATTATATGGTACCACCCATTGGTATGATACCACCATATGGACAATATCATTTCCGTTAATTTTGATTGTTATTCCAGCATCTTCTGCAGACCGCCTTCGACACTGAGGAAATCCATCTTCTCCTGTTTGAGTTTCTTTTAAAAAAGTCCTTGGGTATCTTTTGGTGCAAACACCAGCAACCATGCACGGTGAACTGTAGTTGAAGACTCCACACGGACAATGAATCATCGTTGATTTAATAATTTCATGTAGAACTGGATCCTGATTGGGGTCAGATAATTCAGCCCTTACAACTTCAACAATAGAGTCAAGTCTTATTTTTTTCTTCCAAACAAAGAAGAATATGAACATGTGGAAGTCTATGCTTCTGCCATTCTACCGTACATATGTTATACCTTGTAATGTCGAAGATACAACCTTTGTCAGAAGATTCATCATGTGCTTAACTTTCAAATGAAATACACTCACAATGTTTCGTATGTCATAGCGTCTTGAGTTCGTTCATGCATGTAACGAGGTCCTCCAGTATACAAAGATGGCAACGCAACCATTTTACCTATTTCCGAAGACTAAGTATCTTTTTTTGTCATAGCGTCTTTTAAGTGGACATATTCCTCGCTCCTAAGTCTTTTCTGATTTTTACGAATCCAATCAAGCCTTTCAGTTTCTATTTTTGCATACATATTGACCAAAAACTGATTAAAAAGTTGACGAAAGAGCAATGAATAATTCATTTCTCCATAAACCTATAGCTGTAGACTTCAGAAGTAGAGATGGTCTTATTGATAGGAGTCCTAGTATTGTTATCACATTTTGAATTATTTAGAAAATAACCATCTTCCCGCACGAAAAAACTTCAAAGGGTACTGAAGAGCATCGTAAGCTTGATTGCGTTTCAATAGTTCGTACCAATTTACTGTCTCTGCAGTATAGAATATCTCTTTTTTCGAAATTCTGACCCAAAATAAGGAAGGACAGTTACTTCTTTATTTTAAGGAGCATTAAAACGATCTTTGTGTTCTCGCGATAGTTTTTTTTTTATCGGCATTAATTATAACCTTGAACTCCTTTCGGTCTTTAAGAACTGAATCAACAGCAGCTTTGAAATCGTGAATATACCTGTTATGTTCATTTAGTGTCTTTTGTAATTGACTAACTAATTCTGGCTTAACACCTGGGAAAATACCACAACGAATGTTTCGTTCACGTTCGTCGTCACCGAAAAAGTATAACTGAAGAAAAGAAGGTAGTTAATGATGCTCTGCCAAAAAGCTACCTATCCTATGGTATACCTGCCCCTGGAATTTAAATGTTAGCATAAAATTCCCTCTTTCAATTCTTTTGTTCCGAATGATGTAATCTGAAAACATCCATTATACTTACGAATCATGCTGAGAAAATGTTCTGAAAGCTGATCCTTATGGTTAAGAAGACTATTCAAAGGTTCAGGGTAGGATCTAATAGTAGGAAGCTGGCCTTGACCACCACTGCAGCACATTCCTGGAGGTTCTTCTATCTATTTCAAATCATGACACCACAAACAGGGCAAACGTTTTTCGATACTGACGATTTTATCAGTTGAATAGTCAAATATGTTATGTATATATATATATATATATATGTGTGTGTGTGTGTGTGTAATATCATTTACATACGCTGAATATTATTTATGACATATTGTCCACAAATTATTTGACTCACTTCATAAATATGTGTAGAAATGTTCACTAATAGTTAAAAATTCTATTTTTCCCCCGGTTAAGATGTCTAATGATCTTTTTTCTTAGACCGAATCTCAAATCAGAGAAGTGCATTTGACAATGACTCACGTTTAACTATTGTGTGTGAGCTACATCAATAAATGTCCTGCAAGAAATCTGAAAATAAGTTCAAAGATTCTACCAAATCTATCTTAATTTCTAATTCCATAAAAATATTGTGTTACATTTAAGGCTACACAGTACTCTAAACTTGACAAATGTATCGAATTTTTTTTTTGCATTTTGCTGTAGCCCGTACATTTGGGAATCTTGGACCCAAATTTTAGATCTAATAACCAATTAGTTTTTAAGATATTTGAAGTTTTCTGAGTATCGTCAGTCACTATTTTTGACAGCTGAGGGGGGCGTGGTTAGTTTCGGTTTCATTTTAAAGCATTTTTTTCATTCTGAAATTTAATTAATTACTAATATTTTTTTAAATAAAATCGATACTTGCACAGAAGTGGATATTAACTTCAACTTTCACTACTAAAATCGTTTATGTTTGTTTATATTTTGAGTTTTTGATGTGCTTATAGTTACTTAGCTAAAATTGATAAGAAAAGGTCTTTCTCAAGACCAATATTTATTCTGCATATAATTTATAGGTTGAAATGCAGTTTAGCGTAACCACCCGTTGGCGACAGGAATGGTTTGGCGATATTTTGCTAATTGTAGCTACCATGCTTTCTCTCCTCTACGGTGGCTTTAGCCGTGGCAACCCTTTCGAATAAGGCTTATGATACATGATTTTTGATTTTCAGTAAGGAGCTTTTTTTTTATATTTATACCTTTCTCTGATCATTTTTTTTCACTTTTGTTGCATTCGCCGGGCCTATCTTTTCGAATTTGCCACACGAATACGGATGCCGGATCACCTGATGTTTTTTTTTTTGTTATACAATCCTCGGATCATGTTTTTTTCACTATTTATGCTTTCGCCGGGGCTACCTTTTCGAATTTACCACACGAATACTGATGCCGGATCACCAGCTGTTTTTTTTTCGTTATACAATCCTTGGATCCTCTTTTTTTCACTATTTATGCTTTCGCCGGGGCTACCTTTTCGAATTTTCCACATTAATCAAATTACAGTCTTCCATCTTTTTTTTTTCCCTTCTGTCTGGATTACTTTTTTACAAGATTCATTACACTTGCGCAATCTCACAGTCAGGCAGCTGTTTCGGATGGTTTTTTCTTTTAGCCAATCACATTCAGTACCTTTTTTAGTCTCCGTTTCTAAAGCGAAACTATTTTTTTTTCAATCTTAACTAATCATGGGTTAATCGCTTGGCTTCTTCCATTGTTTAGTGCCAACTTCTCAGAGTTCCTAGAATTTTCTTTGTCCTTTATTCCGGTGTACTAGTTGTGCAGTTCAGTCGTTTATTAATTTTGCTGTGTTTTCGTGCTTTTGCGTTTTACGTTCTTAAACGTTTTTTTATTCAAATTCTCCTGCTTGGATGATATTGTGTTTCTGCGTTTTTTACCTTACCGTCAATCATTTACTTACGTTTATTCTCCCAATCCCAGTTTCTGTGTCGAGGGAGAATTTGATTCTTACATGGATTAATACATGTGGAGATGGAGACACAATCATTCTATTCAGGATGAAACCTACAAGGAATTTTTGAAAACCATTATTACTGTGTAACCGCCGGAAAATCGAGACGACCCAGAAAATTAGGTGAGTCAAAAAATTCCTACTTTTAAGCTTCGCGGACTTCAGGCTCCACCATAAAAATCGCCAAATTTGGCTATTTTTTAAATCTCGCCAAGTGGTTACGCTAAACTGCATTTTCACCTATTTATATAACTTAAAAGCTGTTTTAAGTTGTTTCAGTTAAGTTTTTTCTGTTGAGAAAATGCCACGGACAAAACTTTCATAGCTTGAGAAGAGAAGCAACATTTCTAAGAGATGGAGTACTGCTCAAAATGACAAATCTAAAAACCTGTCTTTAGCTGATATAACAACAAATCCAGAATACAAATGTTTTGAATACGAGTGCTACAGATAAAAGTATATTTCAATTTACATTATAGTGGATACTGAATGTTTGTTTACAGATAATTTAAGCAATATTTGTCATAATGCATCTTTAAAACTTCGCTATGGCCAAAAAAATGGATTTGCATATGAAATGAATGTTGTATGTGTTAATAGTGACCAAACCTGAAGCGAAACATGTTCATAATAATTGGTTGATGCTATATTACATCAAATATCAAATGTTAGCAAGCATCAATTTTTTAATGTTCCATTTGATGTAAATATGAGATTAGTGTAAGGTATGTTAAGTTTGTGACTTGGCTACTCGGTGTTGAAAAAATTCTGCAAGCATATGAATTGCAATATAATATCTAGTAAAACTTTTAAAAGACATTATAAGCCAAAAGTTCTGATTGGACATCTCGTTAGGTCAAATCAGCTGTTGCTTGATATTCGTAAAGATGTCATTGAGGCGTAGGGCTCAAGGAATGATAAAGATATTGTCGATATTGGAGTGTCATATGATGGAAGCTAGTTGACAAGAAAACATATGTCAACGTCAAATATCAGAATAGGATATGTTATAGGCTTGCTGACAGGATTTGTGATAGACTACGAAGTAATGTCAAAGCAGTGTGGAGAATGTGAACAGACTTAATTTGAGATTGGAGAAGACAGTGCTGAATTTCATATTTGGTAAGAAGACATCAATATGTTTGAAGTACAACATATGTCGGATCATAAGGCGCAATGGAAGTAAATGCAGCTGTGAAAGTATGGGAAAGATCTGAAAGTATTTGCTTCCGGTATACAATCTTACTCTTTGACTCTTGGTGTTTTTACCAGTCATCATTAGCACGTGGTAAGAAATCAGGTAGTCACAAAGATTGGGTAAAAATACCAATCAACAAAGAATATTTGCCCAAAATCTTGCCGATTTATCAGAGATTAGCATCAACTGAATTATTAAACACATGTGTCAGAGGTTTGATACAAAATTCTAATGAAGCATTACATTCGATGATATGGAACAAATATCAAAAGAAAATACAGCTTCTAGGAGTCGTTTGTTGATTGCCATGTCGAGTGCAATACCTGAATTTAATGATGGAACATTAAAAGCTTTAAAAACATTTCAGGATGCTAATTGAATTTGAAACAAGTTTGTCATCAGAACATTTAGTGTACTTTATTGATTGTAGGAGAACCTATGTCAAAAAGGAAAGAAAATCTGCAAATTTTAAAGTCGCTCAGAAAAAAATAAAACTTGTTAAATTGCGTCGACTTAAAATTCAGAAAAAAATAGGTGCTATGAACAAAACCTCGTAGTTGTTAACTTTTTTTAAACTTTTATTTATATCATTATTATTTTTTATAAGTATATTGTGTTTTAAAACTTTTGTGAAATTATTATGTTAACTTTAAGCTGAATTATATGTCATCGAAACAAATGCTATATCGATATTTTGCAAAAACAACTTTTGAATAAATAAAAATATTTGCCATCATATTTAATTAAAGTAATATTTTCATATATTATATAAGTAGTTAATTAATATATTAAAAATTTAGAGATTTGCAAGTATTATTAGTTTTTGTTTTATGCCTTTAAACCTTTAAATGCATTTTTCTCAGACTTTTATTTTTGAAGATGTGCTTTCTAATCCCTAAGGCTTTTTTTTCTGTTCAAGATAGAGTTTTGAAATTTTTTATAGATACTTAGATATATGTGTTCTATAAAAGTTAGTATGGATTTAGGTCTGGGATCCCTAGTTATTTTTTTAAAAAATGTTAAATTTAATATTTTAAAAATTTTCGTGTTTTTTCCAGGTTTAGCTAGAAAAATAATTATTAAAAATCAACAAGGAAACAGATTTTCAAATCCATACTAAATTTTGTTTGCAATAATGTATGAAATATAAATCACTCAAAATAATTAAAAAATTTCAAAAATTGTGTATTTTATAAGAGTTTAAAAAACTTCAAAATTTTTTAATTTTTTTAAATTTTAAAATAAGGGCTCGTTAAATTGACTTTTTATTTTCAGAATCGGTTTAATAATATAGTATGAAAACAATACATAAGTTACTTTTAATATTACTGTCTCTAAAAAAAATTTTGAAAAAGGGTACCGTGTAGCCTTAAATTTACATAATTTACTTTTCTAATTATAATTTAATTAAATAATCATGTTTTTCATATGTAGTAATCTTATTAAACTTGAATTTTGTTTAAAAAAACATTTTAGTACCTGAGTAAGATCGTTCATTTCTATCAAATTGAAACTATCTTCAAATCATAACTATAAACAACAGAAATCTGTTTATTTTTAATATATTTAACTATATTAGCCCTATTTTTATATCAGTACTATACAAATTATCTGTAATGTTTCAAATAGTTTTTGTAATTTTTCAACAAAAAGAGTAATACAGGTATTCGAACCATTAGTTACTGTTCTAAATTTAGTAGAAGTTCTTTTTTTAAATTTTCATGTTAAAATTAATGTTATTTGTATTGACTCCCATTTTCTTATTTATACAATAATTATTTTAGAAATTTCTTTCTGGCTACTGCTCATTACTCTAAAGCCTATTTTTATTTTCAAGATGTACATTAATTAAATTAATGTAGAATTTTTTACATGTAATAAAATAACTTACTAGATACTGTGTCCTCATATCAAATTATAAATCTATCCTGAAGATAAATATTATCTTCTTTTTAGTGTTTCAAATAAATTTCTGCATTCTTAATAAATTCAACTTTTTTTAAAAGATAAATAATGTACTGATTATTCTTTTTAAAACATTTATTGATTTTCTCTGTGTTTTTTTCAGTATATGAACGCACTTAAAATGTTATCCTATTCACAGATATATATCAATAACTTTCACATTTCTTTTCTACTACCTTACGTTTAATAAAACATTTAACAAAGTTAAGGAACTATTTTGTAATAAAATGATTACTTTTTTAAAAAAAAATTAAAATGTAATTGTAATGGGGATGTTTGCTGAATTTTAGATTATATATTAATAGTTAACTTTTTCACCTATATTTAATAAATTATTGAAAAATCTATCTCTGTAATTGGTTAAAATATGAGCACAATATAATATTTAAACATTAATAAATACAGGAAGAGTAGGATTTACAATTTCTCCATATTTATGTTTTACAAATTAAAATTTTTAAAATTAATTCAAAAATTAGTTTCAATTGTTATCTGAAGTCATTATCTTAAATAGAGACACAAAATATCATGCTGAAACGTGTATTTTTAATTTATAGATAAAAAAAAAAATTTCAAACGTATTATTCTTAATTATTCTTACTTATACATTATTCTTACATATATAATCTCCTCTTAAGTGTAATATTCTTATATTATATAATAATTTTCCTTATTTACTTGAAATTGATCCACGAAGGAATAAATCCTAGATGGCTTGAAGAAGTTTTATTATAACATCATATTCATTAAAACATTACTTCATCTCTCCCTCAAACCACAGCAGAATTTATGGTGAACCACATATTACATACATAACATAAAATCAATGGTGACACTCTTGCCTCTTCAGCTTATCTAATTAATTATAAATATAAATCTAATTGGAGACTTCAGAGACATTTTACGTACATTAATCATTTAGAAACATTAATGGAAGCATTCATTGATGCACATTGCACTATAGAACATGTCAACAGTATATTTGTTAATCTGCATAGTTTATTGGTCTGAAATGTGTCATAATGAGTTTAGTGTGCATTTTATTCAGATTTGTATCAATTTTCTTTTCATAACGTGGAGAATTTACTTTTCAATGACGTGTGAATGTCTTGAAAATGCTTTGTTAACTATAGCTTCATTTACGATCTTCCCTATTTAATTATTTATAAGAAAAACATCGTAGAAGATTTTAAGAGCACTTAAAAATGTTTTTGCCGCATGAAATACGAAAGTTAATACTATGTTATAAATACAACTTAGGAATTATTTTTTACATCTTTAAGCAGGATTTAATTATTCAGAAAATTTCAGTTTTGAAACCAATTTTATGCTGTAGTTTCTAAGACGAATAAAGGAACCTCTTATTTCAAAACAATAACTCAATGAAACAGCATACGGGAGGACAAAAAGAATTCTTAGAAATTTTGAAATCTTGAAATAAAGTTTATATAAAATGAACTATATTTTGACTTAACGTTAGTATTGTATTATATTAATTTATATGTAATCAGTTTATTATGAACAGGGATATTATAAGAGACATTGTTTAACTATTATTTCTTGACTTTGATGCATAGCTAATTATCAAACACTTCAGTTTAAGAAGTAATAATTTCAGTCTTTTATGGAGTAAGACATTATACTATGCTCTAATAGATCTCATGCAGCTTTGTTTTATATTTATAAAGCCGAATGGGAATTGTGTGCGTAAACAATTCGCGAAGATTTTCAAAAATTTAAGACTGACAATTCCAGATAACATTTTCCCATGTTCACGATTTCTGAAGGATAAAAATATATGTACTTATATTGATGTTGTTAGGATATATCACAAAATCCCTATCAGAATTTCAGATATACCTAAACCACTGTAATAATCCCATTCGCATTATATTAATGCTCTAGTGGGATTGTAGGTTTAAATACGCGTCACTGCATTTTCAAAGTCTTCTCGATAAAGTTTTGTGCGGCTTAGATTGTTCTTATATTTATCCCCTTCGAGGCTTATCTTCTTTAGATAAGTACGAGAATCATACCTCGTAGATACCCCAGTGATTTTTAACTTTCCCAAGGGGCGCGTACCTTCTTTGCTAAGCGTGAAAGACTCACCCAAGGACACTTTAACTATTCTTCTCTCTTTTTGATTCTTCTTCTTGTCAACCAATTGTTATTGATTATTTTCCTTATTTTTTTAAGACCACGCAAATGCAAGGTGTTTCTCGCAGCATAACCATATTATGGCTCTTCGCTGTAAACCTCAAATTTCACTCACTGACTCAGTTCTTGTACTTATCTTAAAGATATTTTGATCTCTTCAGAGTATGAGGAAAATCATATCCTACATCTCAATAAAACGCATTATAAAATTAAATAAATATGTATTGAAAATATACCTTCCAAAATGCTTATTTGGTCAACATAATCTAATACATTTTGGGATTTCATGTTACTTTTCATCGGTTATACTGAATGATTAGTAACGTCGCACTTTAAAGTAACAGGATAACTATTGAAGCCAAACCTTGTAATATTGGAGCATGAAGTACCGTCCAAGGTCATTTCCAGCTCCAAGATTCAAAACCACACTAATGTGAGAAGTTGGAGTCCTGACTTATTCAGCGTGTTTAAAATTTTCCACTTGACAAATCTGCCGCCATATCATATCTCAAACTCAATACTCGATTGAAGCAATATCGGACCTGAGCTTGCATCTTTGATCACGGGGCTACTGCGGTCAGGATCAGTAGCCAATTACGGTTGATATCGAAAAGTTTTTCTTA
>BMAW01111637.1:0-27370 GCA_019974015.1 Nephila pilipes
TGTCTTTACATACTTAGGTGATCGATACCAGGAGTCTTCTCTAAACCACGAGAAAACTTCTAGTTTCAGCCTGTGACTCAATGGCTATAAAGCGCAAATGTCGCAATAGCTCTCGAATATATTCTCCTTCAAAAGAATTTGCACGCGAAAGGAGAAAGTCTAAATGTCATCACATTTATCCAGTGGCGTAGGGTAGGAAAGGGGAAGAGGGGGCCACTGCACCAGGTGGATGATAGGTAGCGGCCGAGACTAGCTAACCCTGTCTCTATCATCAACCCTTGGTCATGAGATCAGAAACTATTGTCATCGGGACTACATAGGTACTTATGTAGAATTTCGAGGCAATTGGACAAGAGGAAGAGATTCAAAATAGAGTTGTAGGATTTGACTTTAAGAAATATGCTCACATTTATATGAAGTTTTGCAAAAGCTTGCCAAATATTTCATTCAAAGTAAGAAAACAAATTTCCCTTTTTGAATTTCAAAACTGGCGCGGCCGGCTTCACTTCTGCCATGCAACAGACGCAGTTTGAGTGTCCGTTTTTGTTTTTGAATTATTGTCCTTCAACAACTCAAAGATGTGACGGTGAGCAAGTAACACACATTTAATTTCTTCAACTTTTTTTTTATTATTTAGAAGAGATTTTTATTATTTAGATTTTTTTATTATTTTTAATTTCAACTTTTTTTTTTTATTTTTTATGATCTTGTATACTTTGATAAAGTTACACATGTACCTAAATTTCAAGGTGGTCTGCTAATCTTCTGTTATCAAAAAGTCAAGTTTGTTTTATATGATTCGTAGATTATATAAGAGTGTTAAGTTTATTTTTCAACACTTTTGGGGGTTTCACCTACCTAAAATGTTATTAATTCATTTCAACGTATTAAACTATAAGAAATTTAATTTTACGCCAACCAGGCATTCGTGATTTTATTAATTTTTATTTATATGGGAGGGCGGCAAATTTAGGGTTCGCACCGATTGGCAGAAATCCAAGCGACATCACCACCTTTACCTCGAGTTTCACTTATTTGAAGTGTTGGAGGAAGAGTTGTCCCAAAGCACTGTTCCAAGGTATGTAATAGAAGGGACTGCTTAAATTTTGTCCCCTCCAAATCGGAATCTTAGCGGATCTGCTATATTTAGTCCTTTCAAAAAAATGATCACTGTATTAACAGTCTAAGGAATACTAAAAGTCGTTTTGTAGGTGTTACTATCTTTTCGAGTGCCTCTGCTTTCCACTGCGGCCTTATTCTTACTCCAGATTAGCAGGCTGAAGACATCAGTACACGCCTCCTCCAACTGGTGTGCTAAGGAGGGAATCGGCTTTGATATTCCAGAACATGGAGCCACAGAAGTCTTTCATTGCCGATGTACTCGAGTACACAATCTTTCGATCGCGAAGTAGCATTCCACCAATTTGTATATATTTCCTGGGTATTTTGCATTCGTTAAGTAGAACATAACTGCCACATACCAGAAACTATCAAATGTTACATAATAAGCCCTAAAATACATTAGACAATCAAAAATATTCTTTGGAAGGATAATAAATGCATTACCAAAATGTTTTAAGTATTATTACGCATAATATATCTAATTGTTTTTTGTTCGCTTTCTTATTAGTACTTTGGGAAAAGGGGCGTGCCAATTTAGATGTCGTTCTCGTCACTTGACAGAGGTTCAAAATTATCCGGTCAGTCGCCAGCCCTCGTGTTATTTATGAGTACGATTTTAAATTTTGTTCATAAATTTAAAGATGACAATATAAATTAGATTGAAATTAGAAATACATTTGAATGGGGGGGGGGGGTTCAACTTTACATGGCTATTTTGCACCAAACAAAATTTAACTGTGGGCTAGACGTGAAAAAATTTAAAAAAAAAAAAAAGACAAAAATTGGTTAAAAAGAAGAGGGTCGAAATTAGAGAAGGATCACTAGGGTAACCCGCTTGAATGTAGAATTCGATTACAAAATGGATAGCTGAAAAAAAGAACAGAGGAATGAAAAGGGTCGTTCCAATTCGGAATCGTTTCGCGTCAATGCACTTTTAGATACTCTTCTGTTTGGAATTTCCCCTCTCTATTCGCTCCTCTTCCAATGACCCAATATCGTAGTATCAGGGTCACGTACTCGCGGCCGGTGTCTTGTCCGTCGAATCTTACTTTTTTCCACATTTATTTCCGGAGGCTCGTTAGTGCACTCGTTGCTTATTGGCTCTATGCGAGGACTGATAAATGACTTTCTATGACCTGTTTAATCGAATAAAAAATACAGATCACAATCTAAATATAAATTAAGTTTTAATCATCTTTTTGAAGTTGTGAAAATGAAGCCAAAATCTCTAATATTCTAATAGTGGCCGCGGTAGCCAAGTGGTCATGGTCGTGGATGGCAGTTTTCTTCGGGTTGTGAGTTCGAGCCTTGATGCCTCTAAAGATCCACCTTGCAGCCGGGACTGATGCACTTTAAGTCTGTCGAGGCACAAAATTCTCCCGTTGGCATGGTATGAAGTCAGAAAAGGGAGGTGCCAGCTGGAATGTCGTCCTCGCCACTTGATCTTGGTTCAAAATTACGAGGTCCGTCGCCAATAGCCATTTCATATCTATTCGTAAACGACGGGTTCTTGCTGTTCTAGTTTTCTCCTGGTGGAACAATAATTTCAATTTTTTTAGAAATAAATTAAACGCTTTTCAAAGGAAATTAATATATTCAATTAAAAATAATTTTCCACCAGGAGAAATTTATAATTAAAATATAAAAAAGAAAGATCTTTATATGAAAAGAAAATTCTTGCTGCTAAAATTGAGGCCTGGGAGCACTTCTCCACCATCAATAGTGAAAACTTTGGCCTGTTGATCTGGGTTGCCTTTGGCAAGTCCCTGAACTCTCGGCCTTTGAGGTCATGGTTCCTGGCTCATCTGATAACTTCCAAAAGCAAAAATATAAATTTCTAATACGTTCTCTTTCCCCGGGCTCCGGGGAGACTTTTGATTTGAGTTTAAAGAGTCTGCACTACCTCCAAAGGTTTCCACTGTGAAAAGATATATCTGGTTTTTGAAAATCTTAGTGGTGGGAAGGGCTCGGCCTTGATTTCTTGGACTATGGAATTTAGAAGCATATTTTTTCTAATTTTCTAACCTTTTAGTGAAATTTATGAATGTATGCATTATGAATTTATGAATGTGTGCAATTTTCCTATTTTCCAAATATTTTAAAAAACGCTAAATTGAAACTCCTCTTTAAATCTGGTAAGGACCTATCAATCGTTAAATCATACAGACCGATCTGTTTGTTACCAACCTTGGGGAAATTATTGAGCGTGTTTTTGTCAATAGATAAAATTTCTGAATTCATCAAAACACTATTTTTCATCCACTCCAGTTTGGTTTCAAAGAAAATTTTGGCTATGGCGACGCAATTTCCTCCTTGGTTTCATATATCAAACGCAAAAGATCTACAGAACACGTTGCTGTTACTTTTATCAATATCCAGGGTGGGTTTGACAACATAGATTGGTCTGTTCTATTTAAAACTTAAAGAAATCTTCATTTCCCAATCTGTTTTCAAAAGATTATATACTCTTTCTTAATAAATCGACATATTTTTTCTAGTAATAATTTTACAATAAAGCATCTAATTATCGAAGGTTTTCCTCAGGGTTTGGTACTTGTACCCATATTGTGAAACTTATATTTTAATTCTATTTTGAATATTAATTGCGAAAACTTTTAGTTCAAGCTTTCGTGGATGATCTGATGGTTATTTTCACAGGAAATTCGAGAGTATAATTCTAATATTTTAATTGATCTTATTGCTGAACATCTGGCACGGCTAAGGCTGGAGATCTCAATTGAGAAAACCGCCTCGGTTATGTTTAGAAGTCCGTCAATCCACAACAAGGGAGTTCGTGGTGGTAGCGTCTTTAGTCTAAGCCCAATTTTTAAACTAAAGAATTCCTTCATAAAAATTTTTTAAAATTTATAAATATTTAGGTATTCTGATTGATTGCCGGCTCTCCTGGAGACCTCATTTTATCTATCATAAAGAAAAAAAATTAGAATCTCTCATTAAATTTTAATAGGGTATCCTTCAATGATTTCAATTTCAAAAATTATAAACTGTGTTACTAATGTGTTTTAGAACCTATTATTGTGTATGGTGCAGGGGATTGTGATGGTGATCCAAACTCCTTGCAAATTATTAATTCTATTCAGAGAATTTACTTTTTAAAAATTATCAAGGCCTATAGGACGTCTCCTACTGCTGCTTTGTAGGGGGTTCCCCCTATTCATCTTACCCTAAAATTTCATTTTCTTAATTATCAAATTTGGAAGTGGCATAATTTCAACTTTTTTCTACCCGATTAGTAATATTCCACTCGACTCAAATATCTCACTGAGAGCTATTTTTTCTCAAAACAAATTCATTTTCTTAACAAATTTTCGGGACCCTCCGAGTGGGAGATTTACACCGACGGATCAAGGATCGGGTTCGAAACTGGGTTCGTCGTGTGTGTCTTCCACTGGAATATCCTAAATAAGGTGTACATGTTTCAACCAAATTCATACGATTCAGTTTTCCAGGCCGAGCTTTCAGCAATCGGATTTGCAGTTTTGTGGGCCGTCTCTCGAAACTTCAAAGTTTCTGTTTACTCCAACAGCTTATCATCTATATTGCTATTACAGAGTACCAGATATAAATCGGCTTTCATTAATACCATTAAAGAAAAATTAGCAACTTATTCTGATTTTTATAACTTGCACTGGGTTCGGGCCCATGTCGGAGATTATTATAACAAAATCGCGGATTTCTTTGCAAAGCTCGCTGTCACTTATGGAGAGAAAATGAATGTCTCTGCCCTCGGTCTCATATAGTTATGACTTTAAAAAAAATAATAAGCTTCTTTCGGACTGGTGGTCAACTTGTAATACTGGCATTCGGTTCAGTCCAATATTCCTAGACCAAATCTGAGTTCTTATACGAATTCTGGTTTTATTACACGCCTCTTAACCGGTCATGGTCCCTTCATTTCTTATTTAAATCATTTTAATTTAAAAAAGGTACAAATTTATGTCTCTGTGGCTCTGTTGGAGATGCTGACCACTACGTTTTTTCTTGCCCTTTTACCAGAGATTTTCATTTAAAATGTCCTGTTGTTGAAGCGAAACTTATTTGGCCGAAGTCCAAGAGTGAAAATCCCTACTTGCAATCTAAGCTTAAATCCTGTATTCTTACAGCTCGTAAAATTACCCAAGAATTTTTTTTAATTGTTTTAAATTTTTATTACATTTCTCAATATTTTAAGATTCCCTTATTACGTAGCTATAATTGTTTACCTTGTATATATGTTCAAACCTTTGCCTAACACTTCAGTTTTGTTTACGAGTTTGTGGACGTTTTTGTATTATGCCATTTAACCTGTTGGGCATCTTATTTCTGCAAGAAAATTTCAACTGTTATTTTTTATTTCTTGTGTTTCTGTCTCGTATATTTTTTGTTGTGTAAATACCTTGTACATTTTAATTAACCTTCATTTCAAAATTATGTAAAATCTTATGTTATTTTGTCAATAAATGCTAAGTGCAGGGGGGGGTTGTTTCCTTAGGGGGCGGGCAGTTTGCAGCTCTAAACCCTTTGGGTGAGCTTGGTCCCCTTGCGTATTCTGCCAATAGCCCTCGTGTTGCTTCTAGTGCTACATTAATAAAGCCAACCTTTCATTCCAATATAATTCAAAAAAATATATCGGCTCAAAATACAACAGTAGTCAGTCAAATGTATTCCACATTCAGCTCTCTGCTATATAAGAGAAAATCCTCATTATTATGTTACATCACAATTTGTTCACAGTTACAGTTGATGAACCAATCCGAAAAACATGAAACACCCTTTTGGCGTAATATGACATCTTTCGTGCTTGGAACAAAGGACAGAAGATGCGAGATACATATAACATTTATAACGTGTAACAACACTAGGAAATATATTGGGCATGTGGTGAGTTGCTAGCCCTGTTAGTCAGTAGATTGTCGGGGGCGGCGCCGAAAGACATTTACTTACTTCAGTACGAAAGTGAGTCACGTAGTCGAGTAAATGTGCCAACGGCGCCTTCGGACTTCTCCCACGGAAAATAACCATCCATTACACGACGTACTATGAAAGATTATACACCTGTGAGGGCAGAGGGGGGATCTGAACACTTCGCCACTGGAAAGAACGATTTGGGACGGACCACTGGCTCGGGTGTTTTCGCTCTTTTTATGTAACAACTCAAAAGCATACAATCCTATTCTACGATTGATAAAATTTTCCTCCCGAAATTTGAAGTTTCTCCGAACTTTCTCTCCAATTTAGGACTTTAACTTAGGCAATTGTTTTGGATCCGGCGCCATTCTGTGGAAGCGGAGGCTTGCGGCGGGTCGCATCCTTTAAAATGATTGCATTCATCAGTTAACTTTGCATTTCAGAGAAAGTATAAATTGTACGCAAAAAAATCAATAAACATAAATTGAATTAAATAGTGGCAGTTTATTCAATTTATTTTGCTAATTTTATATCATCTATAATTGCAAGAACATTTAATTTTTGAATCAGTTTAATGAGACAAATGTATCCAACCACGCTTTTTTACAATTTTTTTAAATAAGAAATGAAATTGCTTGCTGAGATTATCATCACATTTCGCAAATTAATGTCTGACAAAGAGTATCAATATTGACCTTTTTTTTTACCTACAAGGAAAACATTTCTCAGAAATACATGAAGACTCAAGTATAGAGAACCTTTTCCCAGCAAATTTCTTCATACATAGAAGTTTTTTAGCAGAGAAAAATTTAAAAAAGACGACTAGTGTCAAAGCATTTAACATTTTTGCACGCAGTGTGATCTGATTGCTTGTCAATAAGTTCAAGCTCCAATTCCTCAGAAGCTGCGTCAATACCAGCAGAGATGGGACAGGAGAGCGAATCGAATTTTGGCTACATTATCATAAAATCCTGAGATCTACTGGCATCCAGTATTCTACGTTTGTAGAGGACAAGCAGTTAATCAACTGCTTCTGCTCTGTTTATACCGATATGGCTATGAAAAAAACATGGAGGAGGGAAGAAACAGAAAAGAGGGATAAGAAACGAGTTCGATAGGAGCGAGAGAATGTGAGTGAACGTAAGGTTTATTGGCGCAAGAGCCATATATGGCAATGCTGCGCCAAACAAGATTTGACTGTGGTCTAGACGGGAAGTTGAAAAAAAGATAAAAAGTGGTTGACAAGAAGGAGGGTCAAAAACAGAGAAGGATCGCTAGGGTATCCCGGGGGTGCGTCACCCATGTTTAACAAAGACAGTAAACCCCAGTGAAAAGAAGATCACTAGGGTGCCTCGGGGTCATGATGCCCATACTTACCTGAAGGCAAGTCCCTGAGGTCCCCTTATATAATCCCCAGGGGCAGGGTATCCGGCTATACCCCCAGACGCTGGGTACCCATTTTAGTCGCCTCTTACGACATGCATGAGCTACAGTGGGACTATTCTGTCATTTCCGGTCACCACACAGGTCTAGGAGCGAGAGAAACATGCTGCGCAGTTTAGGATTGCGCAGGTAACATCCTTCCAGTGACATCGTCCTCCAGATACAAAATTTACAAAAATGATCCTTAATTTTACAGAAACCCTTTCATGGGCTTTGTGTCTTCCCAATAAAAGGAAACGATAAAAATTGCTTTCTATTCCTTGCCTTGTAAGTACACCTAGTTTTGCTTTAAATGATTTCAAATACGAAACAGAATCTCAGTTCAAGGAGGATTCTTCTATCTTGACGGGCTATAAATAAACTCCTAACCGGCCGCATGTGGCCCAACCCTGCTCTAGATATTTGGCTAGGTTGGTTAAAATTTCATACACTTGCGGTGTAATCAAACAAGGAACATTTATCTGTTACTGATAAGAGAATTTATGCTAGAGAAAGAAAGGTAGACGTTCTTTAACCCGTTCACTCCCGGGGGTATCACATGCGATACGCTCACAATTGCTCTCGCTCACGTTTGCTATCCTGTGCCCAGCAGATTAGATAAGTTCCGAGAATGCCTGCTGCAGACCAATGTATCAATAGAGATACGCATGATGAGAGCATTTTGATGTTTTTAATTTTACTAAATGGCGTTACAATACCGCGAAATCAATATAGATAGGTTATTTCGAGTATTGGCTTGGTTTTCACTTCTGGCTATAATTAGGAGGGTGGTAATTGTGAAAAGTCCGTGTTGTGGCGCGGTTCTTTAAATGTAACGACATGATTTAAAGAGGTGCACTTGCTTTCGTTTTGCTTTTTTCTTTCTTGCTTCCGTCTTAGAAGTTCAAATGAGAATTCATGAATGTTTATGGGGGTTAGGGCTTTTGGTAGCAGATGCTCTCAACTGTTCGTTTCATTCGCTCGGTTTTTGTTTGTAGCGACAGTCATGACGAAAAGAAAGAATTTATCTGAGAATGAGATTTACGAATTCACGAATAAATCTAACAGTGAGGTTAGCGAAAATAATCCAAATCTGTACATAGCCATTAAAGGGAGAAAAAGGACGAAGATGTGCCTTTTGCTCAAAATCTTGCGTGAAGCGTCAAAAGTTGACAAAATATGCAAGACATGTGACGTTGGACTATGCGTTGAAGAATATTTTTATACCATAAGCAAAATATGATTCATTTTTTGTCTTTAATATTCCATGTAATGGTACATCATTACACTATGAAATTTATATTACAAATGTAAGTATATTATGCATTTTCTTGAAAGATGTGATTTTTATATGTAATAATGTAATGTATAAAACACGTAATTTTTGATCAAATCTTTTTTTTTCTTTCGTATATATATTAAGTTTAATGCATTTTAAGTAATACATGTAAAAACCAAAATATTCTAATAAATAGCCGATTTTGAGGGATTTTTTTCGCCAATTAGGCTTAATTCTAAAATCGTTTGGGCACAGCGTAACACACTTCGGTAAGAAGCCGCGGGCCCACAGAAGCACTTCTTTTTTTTCTCCCTCCCGTAGTGAAAGGTTAAATCCGGCACTCGATGGATTGGCACATTCTATAATACGTTTATTGAAGTTGAGCATCGGGGTTGCTCTCATTTTCATCCAGTGTTTACTGCATACGTCATTATTCATTTTAGTACTGTGTTTCTTTTCTCTAGTGAATTATAATATTGTGCAAAATGTTATATAAGTATAACGTTGTACCTATCGTATACAGTATAGTAAAATGCTCTCAAACCACCAGCAGGTTTTTCAAGCAATAAAAAAAAAAATAGCATAAGCATGTGACCAAAGTAACTCATCACAACTGTCTCTGTACTGTATTAATTTTCCTTTAGAGCTGTATTTTTAAATTAATGTTCAGTGTTCGAATTTAATTTTGTTGTTACTAAAATGACGGGAAAATTAATTCGTGGAATACACCAGCTACGCGAGTCTCCGCTATTTGTTGCGGTACTTTACTTAGTGAGTGAGTGAATGTAAAGTTTATTGGCGCAAAATAAAGTATATTGGCCAGATATGGCTATGCTGCGCCAAACAAGATTAAACTGTGGTATAGACGTGAAGTTGAAAAAAAGATAAAAAGTGATTGACAAGAAGGAGGGTCGAAAATTGAGAAGGATCGCTAGGGTATCCCAGGAGTGTGTCACCCGTGTTTAACAGACAGTAAACCCCATGGGAAAGAAAAAGATTACTAAGGTGCCTCGGGGTCATAATGCCCGTACTTACTTGAAGAAGGCAAGTCCCTGAGGTCCCCTGATATAATCCCCAAAGGCAGGGTGCCCGGCTATACCCCCAGACGCTGGGTACCCATTTTAGTCGCCTCTTACGACATGCATGAGCTACAGTGGGACTATTGTCATTCCCGGTCACCACACGGATCGCGGTACTTTACTTAACATTCTGCCGTGACTCATGAGTGTGAAAACGGAACGAAGGATAGTTAAGTAATAAGACAACAGGATTTATATGAATGTTTTGTTTATAATTCCTAATTTAGGAACAAAAATTTAATTTTTGCCCAAAAAAGTGAAAGGTTGCCTCCCTCGTTTCCTCTAATCGTGGTTTAGTTTTTAGTAACGTCGCACTAGAAGCAACACGAGGGCTATTGGCGACGGACCTCGTAATTTTGAACCATGGTCAAGTGACGAGGACGACACCTGAGCTGGCACCCCCTCTCCTAACATCCACACCACGCCAACGGGAGGACTTTGGGCCCCGAACAGATTTAACGTGCATCAGCCACGGCTACACTGCGGGTCTTTGGCGGCCAAGGATCGAACTCGCGACTGAACGAAAACCGCCGGCCGCTAGTCTACGGCCCCCTCTAATGGTGGAGCCGCAAATGTAAAATAACAAATGCTGATACTTAGCACAGATTTATCGTTTCAGTTTAGACTCACTAGAACTATAACTTTTGAGTTTTAGAGTAAAAGAAATAAGTATATTTTTTTAACTTTTAAATTTGTTTTTTACTAGTTTTTAAAAGAAAGCATTAATTTCATATGCACAGTAGAACTATATACAAATAATTTAGAGAAAAAGTTTTTTAGTGGTGACTATGAATAAAAAAAAATTAAATATATTTTTGAAAAACATGCACTTGAAGAATGTTTTGTTTTGATTTTTCTTCATTTGAAAACAGAGGTGACTTATTTCCTTAAATCATGCTTGTTGCAATTTCTTTATTTCATGTATTTTTCAGAGTTCATTACAAATTGCAAAACGTGTTTTTATATATTTTATAGCATAGAATTTCTGATATTATTAGTACTATTTCAGAATTCTGTTTTTCGTTTCATATTTACCATGAAAAATATGAGATTATTTTCTCACAAGCATCTTGCACATATATATATTTTCCTTCTGTTTTATTATTTTTATTTCATCTTTCACTCAATTATCTTGGGTTAGAGGTGTAATATTTGCCACCAATTAGTGAGAGATAATGTAGTAGTCCTTAACTTGCAGTTGAGGTAGGTTGCCAAAATGAATATGCCAAAGGAAAAGAGTGCCCAACGAGATAATTGAATAAAATGTATGAGCTTTGATCATTTACTCAAATAATAATCTCAAAATAAATATTCTTATTGTTGATAAATTTTGTTTTTCTCTGATCTAGCAAGAAAATGTAATTACAGTGATGTATTTATCTTTGTGACAACTTCCCTAAGTATAAGAAATTGCTTGACAAGGAAAAAATTTTTTTTACTCATTCTGTAGTCAACCCTTGAGATAAGGAAAAACAACATCCCATGCGATCTGAACAATTTTTTGTAGTATTTTAGAGTAAAACAATTTTCACAAAAATCGATTATGTGCAATTAAATTGTAAATTTGAATTAAGAATTTTTAAAAAGAATATGTGTAAATGATTATTCAAACAAATGAATTATTAGTATATATATATGTTGAATCTTAAAAGCTCATTGGATGCGAGCCCATTGAGTGGTTTCTGCTTAGAAGAAAGATTGTAGCAACAGTGTGTGTTTTTTCAAAATATATATACTCATGAATAGTCCTATATGCTCATTATAGGAAGTATTATGTGTCATGAAATATTCTTAATCTATGAAATGTGTTTTAAACGATATCCATTTGTAGTTAGATTCAATTTTATCTATTTTCTTTTGCATTAAACTGAAATGTTCCTACTTATTTACTACCATACAATCTACTATTTTATCCTTTGTGCTCCCAAACAGCATGAACTCAAGTCTTTACAGAAAAGTTGGGATCTCAAATAAAAATAAAGCAGAGATTAGTTTAGTTTAGTTTTTAATAATGTCGCACTAGAAGCAACACGAGGGCTACTGGCGACGGACCTCGTAATTTTGAACCACGGTCAAGTGACGGGACAACACCTGAGCTGACACCCCCTCTCCTAACATCCACACCATGCCAATGGGAGAACTTTGGGCCCCGAACAGATTTAACGTGCATCAGCCCAGGCTACACAGCTTGTCTTTGGCGGCCAAGGATCGAACCTGCGACTGAACTAAAACCGTCGGTCGCTAGTCCACGACCTTGACCACTAGGCTACCGCTGCCCAAATAAAGTAGAGAATCAAATAAGTTACTTTAACAAGATTCGACATTATGACAACAATTGACATAAGCTTTCACGTAAATCTAAACATTAATTCAAATTAAATGCATTTCAGGTTGTAAATTTTAATTAAAAATACCACAAAGCAGTATATTTAGTATCAGAAGGCATATATAAAATTTACCGTTGTCTTTTTTCTTGCTGAGAACAGTACTTAATAATACTTAATAACATATAATTCTAGTTTTTGGTATATGTTGAAATAATTTTTGGATTATAATCTATGAAGAAATGTATAGATATAGTACTTCCTAAATTTCATGCAAATAAAATACTGTCATCAAAAAATATCTTTATAATTCAGTGAACAAAGATGAAGTAACCTAAATACCCTCAAGATTAAGTGAAAGCTCAAAATTTCATTACTTATGAGGCACTGTTATTTTCCTACTGAGTAAGTGGCATAATATCTGATCATGCTAAAAATATTCCACAATAGTGGATAAAAAATTTCACTACATTTAAAAATACGACCCTTCCTTTTCTTCAGCATAACTCAATCAAAGTACAGCAAATGATATAATAAATTATTGAAATACATAAGTGTCCTACTTTTACCAAATTGGTTATTGGTAACACTCATTTTGAGTCCCATGATGCAACATGAACTATGTCCAAACATAAAACTCTTGTAATATGCTTAACAAGAATTTGCAAAGCCCAATTGCTTCAAGATCAGAACTTCTAAAAAGATACAGTAACCTGGTTGCTAAAGATTAGAGTCATTATCAGAAGAGAACACTAAAAAGAATAGCCATTATTTAGAGATAATGACATGACTGAGCATTATCAAAATCTAAAGGTCCACATACTGAGAAGATGAGAGATGAAGAATAAATTATCAGCTTTCCATCCAATTATTATTTTAAATAATGAGGCCACTGCATATGTTAAACTGATCTTTAAATAATGCAGTAATGAACAGACATGTATTTTCTGTAATTCAATTCATTAGTCAATAATGTTCATCAGTTATCTGTCATTTAATAAATGAATACCAAACAGCAAATATTGTCATATATTATATTATACATTTACTACATCTCAAATGGTTATATAAACTCGCAACTTATTAATTTTATGAAAATGCATCTTGGTTAAATTAAAAGAAAAAACAAAGGAAAAAAAGTTTATTTGAAATAAGGAATATAAATTATTTTAATGAATCACGACATCTGCTCTGCTTTTACAAAGATTATGAAGATGAAAGCTAATTTTTGCAGGTTGGATATACATAGAATAATAAAACATTCAGCTATTGTTAAGGTTGTACAGAATTATGGCACTGCAGCATTGGAATTACGTCTGTTAAAATTTGCTCCAAAATAAACAGCAGCCACATCATCTTCAGAATAACAAAGAAATTTAGCAAACTTGTACAATTCGTTTGCATGAGATGTCAATGCCAAAGGTTGTTCATATTTATCACCAAGTGTTAAAGCCAAATTCATGTCCTTTTGTTGATATTTAAGTGGAATGTCAGCTGTAAAATCCCCTGCAATAATGGCTCGTCCTTTTTCTGAGAAAAGATCACAAGCCAAGGGAAATGAACGAAGGATTTCCAAAAATTTATCTTTTGGAAGATCACATTGATCAATCAGTGCTATTGATTCTGCCAAAGCAACACATGCAGTACCTACTAGCATACTAAGGATAAGGTTCATTTGTGAACCTTTTCCAACTTCACAGCTCAAATAAAATGTATTTTTAGATATAGCATAAAAGCAACTTTCACAACTATAAAAAAGGTCACGATCCCCTGCTCCAAGGATCACCAATGAGCCCTCTTCTGCACGTGCTCTCGATCCACTCATCTGAGCTTCAAGATATTTTCCACCTTCATAAGTAATAGCTTCAGCAATTTCTTGAGAAGTAACAGGGTCAATAGTTGTTAATTCCACATATCCTTTTGTTCCAGGACGACATTTTTCAAGGCCTTCCAGAACACCCTCTTTTTCAAACACAATGGATTTTGCAGCTTCTGGTCCAGAAACGCAACAAAAGATAATGTCACAATTAAAAATAATATCAGCAAGTACCGTATACACACAAACTCCAGCTTCTGCAAATTGTTCGCATTTCTCGGGAGTCCGGTTCCAAACCGAAACATTGTGTCCTGAGTCTAACAGTTTTTTTACAAGCTTTTGTCCCATATTTCCCAAGCCAATTAATCCTATCTTCTTCTCAGTTGGTATGAAACCTCCTGGTGACTTTGTGACAACCTGTGATGAGACAAAAGAGGGTCCAGGTACGAGTTCAGAATTTTTTCCTGGTTTCACGGATAAGTCATCCAAAGGCTGGAATACTGCAATCGGATTGTAAGCAAAAGGAATCAGATCACTATAGCCATCTGACTTTTTACATAACTTTTGCACTGGAGGTGACAATCGATTAGATGCATCCTCTTGCAAACTCCTTTTCAGAGGAGTTTTCTTGTTAGTATTTTCATTTTCCTGCTCATTAATCTTTTGCTTGGGTTTCCTACCTCTTTTTTCAATCCGAACTGTAGGAAGCTTGTTGGATGATTCATTATCTTTAACAGATGGAATCTTTGCAATTTTTTCTGGACTTTGAAGAGCTGTAGACTTTAGGGCTGATTTGTCTTTTTTTGCAGAATCCTCCTTTACATCTTTGAGTTTTGAAGCAACTGAGCCACTAGCTTCAATGATTTCATCTATTGCCTTAACAAATGAAGAAGATTTTTTCTTAGAAACATTATTTAACATTTCTGCAGAATGAGGAACAATGTTTTCATCTAATATCCAAGCACAATTTTTACTTCCAAAAAAAAAGACAAAATGTTTAGGCTTTTTGGGTGTTGAGGACTTTGTATCATTTGGAGGGTTTTGTATTTTTGCAGGCCAAAAGGGGTAACTTTTCATCTTTGCCCACACCAAGTCACCTATTTCAAAGTCCTTTTCAGACATCTTCAAATAAAATCTTTTGTCTTCTTCCTTATACCTACGATAGAAATAAAGGAAAATATACTATGTATATTTCAGCAAATTCTCAGAGAGAAAATAAAGGCATACTCCAATTCTGGGGACTTAAGTTAAAGAGATTCAACTTCCTGACAAAGAATTACATGATATATTGATAAAAAAGGGGTAAAGCACATGATATATTCCTGACAAAGAATCATACAAATCATATCAAGAATAATACAAAGAATTACATCATGCAGAGAAAAATTAAAACTTCAAACAGTTCAGAAATTTAATAACCAAAATTTTAACAAAAAAAGAAGGGTAACTTAGGCAAGGAATTATGCTAAATGATGCAACTTTACCACTTTTTCCTTTGCCACGAAATGTTTCATAAATCCTATGACAAGTTTTCAAAGAACAAAAATTAAAACAGCTTTGATATTTTTAGTTTTCAGATGAAAGAAAAACAGAGATTGATTAATAAATAATATTAATGTTGTTGAAAATTAACCTTTCCATATTTACAAAATCAAAGTATCTTTGATTTAAATTAAACAATGCAAAATACAGCATTTAAAAAGTGGATGCTAGTTACATGATTTTTTTGGAATTATTAATTCAAAAAAATGCCAATTTTCTTCCCTCAAAAAAAAAAAAAAAATGTTTGCTCAAATCCCATTCATTACAAGTATGCCAAAATCAGAAAAATCAAATTTATCTTAGTAATACTGTTTATATTCAATTTATCACTTAAGACATATATTCTTTTGAAACAGAAAAAACTCATTGGAAAAGAAATTTGAATGCATTTAAAATTTTCAAACTGGATAGTGAAAAACAATAAAACTACATATTCAAATTTAATATAAAACACAAATGAAAGGCTAATTTTTAAATTATTGTAAAAAATTTGTAATGTAATAAAAATTTTATACTTTCTGACACATTCAAAAATACACTTTAGGCACATACATTTTATTTGAAGTAATCTTGGCTTCTTAATAAAGGGGGGGGGGAATATTTGCATCCATTTTCTGCTTTTTTTCCCCTTTGTCATTTCTTTGAGATTAAAGGATTACACAATTCCTATTTATATATTTCTCAAATAATGAGTATCAAAGTAAAGTAATTTCTTTTCATAAAATTAATTTACATTCTTGCATTTTCAAGACATCTCAACTGATAAAACTGTTAACAAATATTATATTAAAGTCCATTCAGAATACTTTCAAGCCGTTTTATTTCCCTATAGGACATCTCTAAAGTCCTATTTAACATTTAGTAGCCCTTTTTCATGAAAGTCAGTCATAGATTATCCTCTTTTACCCAATGCCAAATATCAGCTACTAGAATAACATGGTATTTATAACACAAAACAAAATGATCCAACATGTGTTATGGCATTAAATTTATTACACTGAAATTCAGGAAATGATAGGATATCCCTCCAGCCCAAATCAAAACTATTCAACAATATAAATGCATATTTTTAAATAATCCAAAAATAAATACATTAAAATAAAAAAAAATTTTAAAAAATGATATTAGCTGATAAAGTCATAAACCCTCAGTAAAAATAACAGATTTAATGCATCAACTGTTTACAACATATTAATCATTTGTAATACTTAGTGCCACTGTAAATAAAAACAGTTTTAATCTTATGTTATATCCACACATTAGAAGTTTACACATAAGATTTAAAAGTGATTTAAATTTAGAAGCCAGATCAGTTTCATCACATAAGCCAATCTTGTTATATGATACACTCTGCCCACATTTTAGATTTATAACTAGTGTCCAATACTCTAATATGTATGTGCTACTCATTTATAACACATAGCCATATATTTCACATTTTAAACCAAAAAGACTTTTCTTTGTCTTCCTCTTAGGTATCAAATCTTTAAAATTTCTTGCTGTACTCCTTTCTCAGGACTAATCTACATGAATTTTAATAAATTACAAGATAAAGGACCCATTCTTTGCATGAGTGAATATGTAAAATAGAACTCCGAAAATTTTACAAAAGTATTTTAGTATAATGAGAAATGAAGTAAAGAATTAAGTAATAGAATTAATGAGAAAAAAAAATGAATAAATATAATGATCTCTGAAGAAATCTATGGAAAATAATAAATTGTCAGAAACATACAGCATGACATTATTTGAAATAGCACATGCCAGAACACTACATAGCAGTGATAACAATAGTAAAAATAAAGAAACAAAAAAGTAGCTATTTTTGTGCAGTTAAAAATTTTGCACTAATTTATTATTGAAAATATTTTGTGGGGGGGTTTTCCCCACCAAGTCAAAGAAGGATTAAAGTATTTAACATGTTTGAAGCAAATAAGAGTTAAATGCAGAGCATTCAATTAAGAATGGGTCATTGTCAGAGGACAAATACAATGACTACACATCAGAGGATTTTATTTGAGTAAAAAATATCTTGCGAGTTCAATTTGTAGACATGTTATATTAACATCCTGTCTTGCATACAAAAATGGAATCTATTGGAAGATGGGTTTTACATGATGCAATATATTGTCAAATTCCAGATTCCATCAGTCCCATCAGTGATCATGAATAACTGTGTTTGTGTGTGATTTAAAGTATCTTAACATATCGCAATATGATGATGGTATCCAATTAAATAACAGTTGGATGTTTCAAGACTTCAGTTTATAAATACTTTTTAGTGTTGCAATTACCAAAGTATGAGATGAATGATGTTAATGAGATTTAAGGATTCCAATACACTCGTGGAATCTGTAAATAAAATAAAATTCTTTCATCATGTCAACTTGATAAACTGACTAACATCTTTTGAATGGCAGAAATCTCTATTGTAAAAACAGAACATGAAGGAGGAAGTTGAAAAGAATTGTCAACAAAAAATGAAGTGCTTATAAGATTCTTTAAATTGGAACCATCAAAGTAATTATGATTAAAATCAAAATAATGCTCTGCCAAATCATGAAGAAAATAAATAAAAATATTTTGTACCATGCCCCAGTTTTAAAAAAAAATTAAATGATTTTTAAAGTAATAACTCTGTTCACACCAAGGCGGGAGACATTTGTTTTTATGACAGAGAAGTTAAATAAACCATAGCCCTCTATAAAAATTTACATTCTGCTAAGAAATAGAGGTATGGATAATTTTCTAGGTACTTTTCTCCATTTCGACAGAGCTAATCTTGCCAAGCAGACTTTATCGGTAACAACACACAGTATACATATAATAATTCGAGATAAAAACCAACGTTTTTATATAGTGGCAAAGTTTATTAAGAAAAATTATTGAAATATTACTTAAAACCGGTCGCAAATATCTAAATATTGCATTGTTAGGCAAGTAAGAACGGTTCCCGAAATTTCAGAGCTCTAGCTTGATGGGAAGTTGGTAAATTTAACGATAGAAAATTTGATGACACAGCAATACGCACACACACAGAAACACACACCAAGTGAAGTACATAAAAACGTTGAAAGTAACTAAAATTAATTAATTCATCTGGTAAATTAAATGGTTGGAATGCAGTTTAACCCAATCACTCTTGGCGACAAGAATTATTTGGCAGTATTTTGCCAAATGTGGCTACCCTGGTCCGTTTTACGGACTTAACGTACAGCCAAACAAAAAAAATCGCCAAGTTTGGTGCCAATTTTTGAAATTGCGCCAAGTGGTAGGGATAAACTGCATTATTGAAGAAAATACTAGCTAAAACTTGTCGCAAATGTCTAAATATCGCATTGTTAGGCGAGTGAGAACGATTCCCAAGGTTTCAGAGTTCTAGCTTGATGGGAAGTTGGTTAAATTAACGATCGAAAATTTGATGACACACATACACACACACCAAGTGAAATTCAGAAAAACGTTTTAAAAAAGATATTCTGTTTGGCATCGGTCGTATTGTTTTTGGCAACTTTATTACCTGCGCTGGAGAAATGGAACAGTACAGTTTTGTATATGTGTTGTGTGCAATATAATTAATCTAAAATTAATCTAAAAACAAAGTCTCTTGTAAAATGATATAATCATTGAGGATGGTTAAATTCTGAAAGGACATTGAAAGGTCAAAAATTATCACCTTAATCTAATGAAGGTTCAAAACTTTGTATAAATTTTGAATAGGTGATGTTCAGAAGGCACTGGAATATGTGCGATACGGTGGACAGCGTGTATATGTGTGCTCAGTTTAGATTAAATTGATTTCTTGGCTGAATCATATGCTGCACAACTGTCATTTAATTTTGATTGTTTAAGTGTGTGATTTAAACATAACAAAAGAATGCAATCAGAGCCCATGAAGTATGTGCTAAAACCTTTAAAATATTCATTAATTTTTCACAATGTCTGCAAAGTTCTAAAACATGTAAGTGAAACTTAAGTTTTTTAGTCAAATATAAGTCTGAAATTTTATTTCGTCCACAATATTATTTAAAATATTGTTTCAATAGATTTCTGGATCTGAACCAAGCCTCCTTTGTCAAAAAAGTGAAAGCATGCAGCTTTTGTTAAAGAGAAGCAGAAACCATTATCATTTGTCTAATACGCTCTTTTATTAATAGCCTTTTGAAGAACCTCTTCAATGCTATTTATTTCTGTTCCCATGCAAAAAATTTGCAGATCATTAAGGTATCAGACAGCTTTTACAAATGGTATGATACTCAAAATAATGCCATTAATTTTTACAATAAAAAGTGCAACACACAAAAAACTCTCCTGTGGCACACTTTCTGAGTAAAAGAATGCAATAAAGTTTATACCACTTTAACATTAAAGTATCTATGAATAAAAATTGGTAGGTTATCCTTTCAATCACAATCACTTAAGTCTTTAAGAATACCATACCTCCAAATGTGATCATATGCTTTTTCCATATCAAAAATACAGAAACAAGGTATTTATTTTAGACAGCGGTATCTCTTACCTGTGTTTTCAAAGCAACAAGGTTATCAAGAGTAGATCTGCTTCTTTGGAAGTCATTTCGAAGTGATGAAAAAATATCTTTGTGTTCTAAAATGAACAAAACCTCAAGCTCACCAATTTTCCCCTGGACTTTACATAAGCAACTTATGAGGGCTATGGGTCAATAATTCATTGAATCAGTTGCATCTTTGCCAGATTTTAAAACATGAATAATGACAGCATATATTCATGAACAAAGAAAGTATATCCTGTTATAAAATTTTAAAATGTTTATCAACAAATTGGTTGACAAATGTTTTATTGAAACTTTCAGAATAATTATTTATCTCAACTGAATGTTCGAGAAAGGGCTATTAGCTATGTCTTTCAGAAATGAAATTGTCAAGTTGTTATATTCCAAAATTGGAATTTGTCAGAGTACACACCAGAAATACATTTAACTTTATTCTAGAACTGTTTACCAATAATACTACTATTTATATATTGTTTACATATGTCATTCAAGATTCTTTTCAGTTTCAACATAATTTTTCTAAAAATAGCTTTATATTGCTAATACGAAACAAATTTTTCAGATAGGATATCGTTCATGACCTAATCCAATTTTTATATGAATTTCTGAAATCTTCATTCCACCAAGGCTTACTTTTTTTTTTTATTTATTTGAAGCTATTTCAATAGATGCATTAGTGCTTTCAATGATACTTTTTTTATGTCCTCTGTATCCTCAACAATACTATGAGAATTTATTAAATCTCTGGTAAAATTTTCAAGGGATAAAAAAAAGCATCCAGTTTGCTGTTTCATAAACATTCATAGTATCTGACAATAGAACAAAAACTTTATTTTCATCATTATGGATTTGTGCCATTTAAAGAGAGCAGAACTACATCATATTTTATACACAAGACTACCACAGACACCAAACTGGGGTAAAAATTCTTTGTGGGAATAATCTTGGATATAAATGATACATACAATTCAGTTTATGTTGATGGCCTTTTATATTAATGTCTTGAAATTGGAATCACAAGAAAAATGACATTAAGTAACCATACACTTTTTGCATCAAGATCATTATAGATTTAATGAAAGGGTTATCTCTTATGGTCACAACAAGCTAATGACAACTTAATTTACTACTCTCATCAGTCCCTAGATATAATCAGTAGGAAATTACAAAATGCTTTGGAAAAATAACACAATGATGCGATTGTTAGATACTTACCTTAAACTCCGATAAAAGTACAATAGCAGAACTTTCAAATAAAAGTACAAAAACAATTCTCAACATTGAGAGTGATTTTTGTAAGATATAGAGTACCAAAGTCTATGATCCTGCTTAAAATATGCTTTACATTCAGTAGATGTCAAAGTACTTCAGTTTCAGCAGGAGTATTCTGAACACTTGTTTACTAGTTACTATGGTTTCCAAAAGTGCTTTGAAGGTAATATTGCATTGCGAGTTTTTCCAAAAGAATATGCTCAAAATCATTGATATGGTTACATGTAATACATATTGCATTATCCTGTAGATGAAATTTGTGTTGAAGTCCAGGAGTTATGATCACTTTTCCGATGATTCGAGGGATGAGAATTTCCTCTCTTCTGCTCTTTGTTCATTTGGACATTTTGTCAATAGTCAAATGTTTCTCAAGTCTTCGAAATATTTACTTGAAGAAAAAATGCCATTAGTTTTTTTCACTTTGTTTCTGTAAATGTTGCTATGAATATTCTGCAGAGCAATCCAGTCCATGTAAATATTGGACTCTGTAACAGATTTTGCGAGTTGGTCAGCATTATTCTAAAAAATTGTCAAGTGTCCCGGAGTCCATAGTAGTACCATTTGATTTGAAATTGCGAAAGGATGAAAACTTTGCTATCAAATCTGTGAATAATATTTGGAGATGTTATATTATAATTTTGAGAGCAGCTAGAACAGAGTGACTATCTGGTAAAATTAACATTTTCTTATTTAATTTCGTGAGATCATCTAAAGCTTGGCATATGGCTAGAGCTTCTGCTGTAAATATAGTATTAATGGTTTTTAAATTGTAACCAAAGGTGGAATCTTTCATTATGTCTGCAATGGAAGCCGTTATGGTTTCTTGAAGAATCATAGCTATTATGAAATAATCTCAGTAGTCATTGCTCACTATTTCATCAAATAATCCTCTGATGATAAAAGTAAGAAGGTTTTTGTCCTGAAACTCAAAATCATTGTTGTAAATTTCACACTGAAGCTCTCTGATCTAGGGATAGATATTATTTGCTGCTTATTAATATTCAACATATGAGAAATATTCTAGTTATTGTTTTTGTTCTCTTTCATGGTATTTAGATACATAATACCAGAGCTATTGTGATGCAGAGGAACAAATACACCACTTGAAATTTGGGAGATAAAAAATGTATTCTCTAGCCATCTTATTTTCTCCGACAGTATTTCCTGATCAGCTATTTGTAAAGGTACACAGTTTGAAGTCCATTGTGGTAAACCCAATTCTATTCTGAGTGCTTTGGTTTGAATGATGTTAAAAGGTTTGAGAGCTGATTATCTGACCAATTGTTAATGATATTGCATGTATAATAAAAGGTGCTGCAAATACTATTGTTAGTTAATTTGATCAAGTCTTTTGCTCTTGGACCATAGTGCTTATATGCTATTCCTTTCAGGCCATTAACTTTTTTCAAAGCTTTGTTTTTCATATGATTTATTGCTGTAAGATTTTGATTACGTTTGGAAAAATATACTCTTAGATATTTAATGGAAGTTTGCAATATGAGAGGGAATCCTGCCAACATAATATTAGAAACGCTTGTATTATTTTATTAGATAATTCTGCTATTGTACTTTTATCAGAACTTGGGAATAGTTTCCAATAGTTGAACCATTGTGTTATTCTTTCTAAGGCATTTTGGAATTTTCATCCAACTATATCCAAGGACTGTTGAGAATAATAAATAATATCGTCTGCATAAACTGAGCATTCTACTCCTGTTTCCAATGTTTCGAAGTTATCATGCATTTAAATAGTAAATAATATGGAGGAGAGGACACTGCTTTGGGTGACTCCTTTTAGAACAGACTTTTTCGATGATATACTATCCCTCCATCAAAACAACAGATATTGTTAAGTTAAAAATTTGCAAATCCTTAGAGCTATTTTCCCGGTAATTCCAATTTGAAGATATTTGTATAAGAAACCATCTATATAAACTGAGTCATAAGCTCCCTTTATATCCAGTCTAATTTTCCCAAAAAAATAATTCTCGTTTGGCATTCGAGATAGTTTTCTTCCTTACATTTTGTTGGCTGGATTCCTACTCCCATGGCAATCTTCAAATAAATATTTAAGAGTATATTTCTCCAAATGGAAGCAAAATATATCTATAATGAATCAGATGAAAAATTAGGCTTTGATAAAAAATTAATGGTCTTATAAAGTATGGCATACAAGTATTTTGGCCCAAGAGCTGAAGATTTAATCAAATTAACCAATAACATTTGCTGTATGTTTTATTATAATTGCCACATATAAATAAATAGACGAATAGTTAGCTAAAACTTTTCAATATAATACAAGCCACGGCTCTCAGAATTGTGTTGGGTCTTCCATGAAAGCCAACAAACATATTGGGCTTTTAAAATTGGCTAAACAGGAAATCCTTTCAGTGAAAATAAGACTGGAAAATTAATTTTTATAACTCAAATATCAAATAATAACTTTAATCCTCAATAGTCTAGGAACAATTAATCTAAAAATAATAGAAGGGGTCATCATGAATATTTTTCACACTTTGAATGTTAATGAAAAACCAATTGTGTCAATCTTTAAGATATATGTTTTTCGCAAAATTTCTGTACAAGATTTATACAGTTGAATTTGCATTTCGAGAGAAAAAAAATTATTAATTCCTATTATAAGTGGTCTGTTCAATTAAATAGTAAATTGTAATTTCCAAAAAAAATTTCATGATAGCTATGGATGCCTCAAAAAACCATATTTATAACAGCTATAGAAGGCATGGTGAAAAATACCTCTTGCCAACACAGTAAATCACATTAATTCTACTTTTACAGCAGAAGCATTAGTTATACCTCAACTTTAAATGATCAAAATTGAATTAAACAAAAATCTGTCAATTCTGTTTGGTAGCAATTCAGTGTTATCTACACTTAAAAAATAACAATATTTAATCATCATAAGTCATTCATAAACAAATGTATAAATATTTATACAATCACATTTTCATAATCAGACAATACTATTTTGGATTCCAGGACACCTGAAAAATTTTTAAAATGAACAGGGAGACAATCTCTTATATTTCTTAAGGCAATCCAATGCAAAACATCAACAGGATTGCCCCAGAAAATATCAATAGTAATATTTTCAGACATAGAATCAGAAGAACCAATGAAAACTTTAATTCAAGCAAATGTTTTAAAATCTTAGGGAATATCCCAACCATAGACATAATATCAAAATGGACAAAAAAAAACAGAAGAGAATAAATACTTAGCACTCAAATCATCAGCAAAATTAACATAACTCCCAGACTTTTATACAAATTCAATTTAAATTATACTGAAAATTGTATCAGTAACTATCAACAATATTGAGCATATTCTTTTGACTTATGTAGTGAATACATGTACCATAGAAATCACCCTAGAATAAACACTAGATAGACATCAATGTAATATCATTTTCAAAGTGCTTTTGGACAGTGTTCAGAATAAATAAGTGTTCAAAAAAACATTCAAAACATTCTTGTAAAAGGTTAATATTTGATATTTATTGAACTAAAAGATTTTTTTAAAAGTAACAGTTGGAAAACAGTAATGCCTCGTACAGTAAAATTCCACAGCTCCATAGTCAAATCTGACATAGAGAAGTAGTAATGAAATGGAGATACATGAAAATATGTAAACATAAGAATGAAAGAGTAGTTATAAATTGTTGTTAGTAACTGAAAAGACGTTATTGTTTTTGATATTGTTTTCTACATTATTAATTTATGTTGAGTTAAAATAAACTATGTTTCTATGGAAAACTTGACACCATTTTCTCCAAGAATAATAGTTTTTGTTGCTCCGTATCCCATAAAACCAAAAGATCAATCAATAAGATTACACATATTAAAATTAATTTAGATTGCTGAAATGAAAATGTTGTTTAGCCCACACCTTTAAAACACAACTTTAAAAATCAACTTTTGGTGATTTTTCAAATCAAACCAATCATATAAACTTTGCAGAGTGCTAAGTGAAAGAATATGAAAAAAATTTAATGTCCTATTTTCCCTATGGTTCTCTCTGTGTGTGTGATAAATGTTTTAACAACTTCATAAACATCATTTTCATTAATTTAGATTCATCAACTTCTACAGGTAACAAAAACACACTCAAAACCCATTATTGCTTTTAAGTTGCTCACTAGCAAATCAAACTATATTCATATTATAACAATTACATATTCCCATAAAATTAATTTATCTGTTAATTAAACCACATAAAAATGAATTATAAAAATTTTCTATAGTCCTCTACAAAAATGAAATGCATGATAGGAATTTAAAATAAGAATGAATTGCAATAATTAAACTAGCTTGATGTTTGGATAGTATTGTGGTCAAGATCTCTTAAAATTCCATTTGGAGATGGGGCTTTCCAAAATAAAATTAACAAAATTCACAATTTAAAAATTACACATAGCAATTTTTTAAAAGAGCATCTCCAGAGCTGAAACAATAGGTATTTAACATTTATAATAAAACCCAACAGCTTGCCTTAAAATGAAATATTAAAACTCTACAGAACGCTCAATGAAAGAATACAAAAAATGTTTGACTACCCTGTTTTGCAAGTGGATCTGAGAAACATTTTAAGAACTTAAGCATATCCTTTTCATGAATTTAGATGCATCATCTATCTCCACAAATTTTCCAGATCCTCGAAACTTCTAGCTAAGAACAAACGCATTAAACAAGTATCTCTCTTTCTTAAAGATTACCTTTCTTTTAGCAATGCTATTCATATACAATAACACGTCTAAAAGAAAAGATAAAAATGTACATCAAATTAAGACAACTACATTAACTTAATTGGCAAAAGTTCAAATCCACTTCCGGATGCAAGTGCAAAAAAAAAAAAAAAAAAAAAAAGATAAAAAAAAAACAAACATGAAAGCCTAACATGGCAGCATTATCCTCAAACCAATTATGAGCACCTAATAGAGAAGTAAAAAGATAAGGGTTGCCATGCATAATCCATGCCTTAACAGAAAAGCAAGGGTTGCCACATTTGGCAATTCAACTTGAAAAAATATTTCTGTCACAAAGAGTGCGGGCTAAACTGCGTTCCAACCAACTGAAAATAATTCAGAAAATGAAGACTAAGTTTACATCAGTAAAATATACAGATAATGCCATGTGGTATGAACATAAAGTTTCTAAAAAATTTTGTATCACAAAAAATTGTGTAATAACGAAAAAACTTACATTTTTACTAAACAGCGAAAATAGTTACCATTTCTTAAAATTAATACAGTTTAGTTATGTGGTTACAGAAATATTATTTTGGTACACAAATAAAAGAAATATACTTCTGCAGCAGAGAAATTTTCTTTGATGCTAGAATGAGAAAGAGTTGTATGAATGTCATTTAAGTTGGTATTGCCTTTTTTAAAATAAAAGCATCTCACCTTCCAAAAATACTTCAGATGATGATCTTGAGAAGAGCTCAAATAACTTCTGGTTTTCAATCTGTACAATATAACTAACATCAACATCCATGACATATAAATACAATAATACAGAAAAAATGTGCAAAATGTCTCATAACAAATACATAATAGAAAATAGACAAAATACAGTAACTTAAATGATCTACAGTTGAACTTATATATATATATATATATAGTGGTTGATTATATCAAACATTAGATTGCATAAGCAAATATTAAGACATATATATTAAAGGTATTCTAGATTAAAAAATACAAGCTTCAATTCTGAAAATATTGATTTACTATTATAAGTAAATCAAACAGACATTTCAATATTACCAAAGTTTTGTCCAGCAATATACAAATAACTATTGCTGTAGATTTAGTTCATGAAGATTAATCAAAAACTGATCAAGACATAAGATCATTATAAATGTTCACTAGAATCATGTTTAATAAACCACATAAATCAGTATTTCATTTATTTTGAGTTGTTTTGGTTTCACATCATCTCCACTATTTGATTGTTTATTGAAGTTACACTTAGAAGCAACATGGAGGCTTATGGTAATGGATCTTGTAATTTTGAGCCTAGGTTAAGAAACAAGAACAATACCTGAGCTGGT
>BMAW01111641.1:9889-42237 GCA_019974015.1 Nephila pilipes
TATATATATATATATATATATATATATAGATTGATAGATGTATATATATTGTATATGTATATATATATATATATATAGATATATATATGTATATATATTGTATATGTATATATATATATATATATTATATATATAATACGCATAGATAGCTTTAGATATATAATAAATAGGTTTTGCTGTTTATATGCATTATTGTTATTAGTGATTTTACAGAAATTCGCTGATTCTTTATTGTGAAATCCCTTCGGATCGCAGAGAGGGTATGGTATAACTAAATATATATTATTCACATTCTTCCTTTCCAAATTACTCCCTAGTTTATGATTCATTGATTGTTACAATTTCTAAATCAATTCAAACACAATATATTATTTGAATAATCTTTAAGAGTTACCGAAGATTTTGGTATTAAAATCACTAACAGACAGTTATCTAACGTATTAATTTAAATTTTCCCATCGTGCAAAATGTCTCAGCTGGGAGCGTAACAAAACTTATTCACTAACGGCAGCTGCGAGGGACATTTAATGATCCGTTTCCTCATAGTTATTAGGAGTTTCCTGCAGTATTTGTGAACCATAGAAATGTCTCTGGATTAAATTGCAAGTAATATTTTGGCCTTTGTAAGTGACAACTGCACAGGAAGAAATTTCATTGTTCAAAATGATGGAAAATGTTTGTGAAGGTGAAATTTAAGGAAATATATATATATATATATATTAGGCGCAGAATATAGCTTTCTTATAAAGATTTATCTTTTATTGTTCTACTACTTAATAATATTTAAGCAATTGAGTTTCTTTATTCAGAAATAAACTATTTTGAGAGAAAATTTAAATATTAAGAATTACAGTTTTGTAGGTGTTAATTTTTAAATTTCATATTCATCAAATGTGTAGATGTATTTTAATAAATATTTTCATAATAGCAATAGATGACTGTCGAAAAGAATTGTATTTAAAGTTTTGTCTTTCTTATATATATTTGACCCTCTATGGAAATGATGAGAATGAAAGCACACTGATTCTTAAAAATGTTACAGCTACATGTTAATTTTTACCACATCATCTTTTCGCTTACAAAATGATAAGCTTGTTGATCTTTATTAATATATTTATATTATTTTAATATTGAACGTAATTTTATATCCTTTTTTTTCTAAAATGTTTTAACTAAAAATTTGTCTAGAATATCTGGTATCTAAACATTTTCATTTAATGTTAAGTAGAATAAGGTTTTTTGATGTTGTAAAAGAGTAAAGATTTAATGTATAAAATACCGCTTTATTTTCAAAGCATAAATAATATTGAAAAAGATTATTGAATTAATAAAGGCCTAAGTTTTTAGAATGGATGACACAATAATCTCTCTAAACCTAAGTTTTTAATGTAACATTTATAAATGAAAATTAAACCTGGGAATCACTTTAAATTAGTTACCTGATTACTGGAAAACTTCTTTTGAAAATTAACTTTGATTATTTTTTCAATAAATGGAATACAAGTTTTTGTAACTCTTCAGCTTTAAAAGTGAAAATTGAGAATTTTGCAAAAATGCAGACAATCTATTCTTGGTTCAATATTTTCAAGTAAATTAAGACCCACCAATTACACCAGTGGTTTGCATAAATTCTAGCGCACAATATAAGTATTTATATAATTTGAAAGATTTTATACAATAAGAATCGTTTTAATATTTTGCGAAATTAAAAGGATAGCACAATGTTTGGGTTTTATCGATGCTACAAACTCAACCGTTTTAACTAGGGATGCTTGATTTATAACAGAACAGTGTATTTAATAAATATCGAACAAAAAAAATTAATCACGAAAACTAGAGGACAAATCAATAATTACAGTGTTTCTCAAAGCATGCAATTAGGCATCATCAATAATCCGATGTGTAACCTGGAAACTAGTAGCTTCATGGATTATAAATGAGCAACTCAGAAAAAAAGGTTATGAAGTAAATAGGACGAATGCTTCGAATGAATTTTGTGATAGTGCCAGTAAAATTATTATAAAATTTAATTAGTTCGCTTAATCTAAACTGTTAACTTTATTGTAATGGTTTTCAACAGTTATTTCGCTTTAACTCGAACCTTGATAACTAGTAAACAGATTTCTGGAAACTTTCAGGACTGCAATTCTTGAAACTTTGAGGGTCTTATTATCCCAAAAAAATCAAAAAAGAACAATAATAAAACTCCTTTATAATTAATTTTACTGTTACGATGAGATAAACTATGTTAATTTTTAAATTAAAATTAAAGTTAATTTTTATCTTAACCTTTTTACTAACTTTTATCAAATAAATAGCTTGGAAATTTTGAAATTTTATCGGGGTTTTGCTTCTCAACAAAACGCCATAATAATATCAACGAAAGATTATAGTACATTAAGTAGAAAGTAACTCCATATATATTGATAATAGATTATTTAATGAATAATGGAAAAATAACTTTCTTTTATATCGAGAGGAACAGTGAGGTACTTTCGTTTTAATTTGTTATGTTATTATTTTTGTCGGCTAAGAATGTAATTTTAAAAGACATTATATGCATTAAAATGCTTCCAAATTCGATGAATATAAAGAAGAATGTAATAAAGACAAAATAGTGGTAATAAAAACAGTCCTAATAAGTCAACAAAAGCTTTTAACAACGTAACAATTCAGACATTATGCTTTGTTAAGGCCATTTATGCTGTCGCAGATTTACTCACCAAAAAAATAAAAACTATTTTTAAATGTTGAATTTATAAAATAATAAATAGAAATCGTGGCTGATAAAATTAAAAGCCAGTTTGTCACTTCCCACTATTGGCAAGATAATTGAGGAACGGGAAAATCGGTTATAAAAGATTTTAAATGAAAAGCTTGTAATTTATTCTTGAACATTGGGTTAGAATGTAATGATGCTACGGGTACGGCTCAATTTGCCTTTTGTATTAGAAGTATTGTTGAAGATGATAATGTAACTGAAGAAATTGATTCTTTAGAAAACCATTAAAAGACAGGACAACATCAAAACGTATGCATTAATCAGTGTACGTACACATGATTTTATTTTTCTCTTGCCAATATATTTGATGATGTTACTGAAGGTGCCCCAGTTATGATAAGTAAAAAAAAAGAGGCCAGTAAAATTAACAGAAGACCATGTCATTGCTGTCATATGTTCTAGTTTCATGAAGTATACGCTAAGAACCTTATACAGAAAAGCTTTAAGAATGGACCATGCTATACAATTAGTCACGATTGGGAATTTCATGAGCCCTTAGAGATTGATTCATCGCCAATTTTAGGAATTTCTTTAATAATTGGATGATGAGTGTGGTGATACCATATACCTTACAAAAGTAAAGTGGTTTATTCGAGGACACATGCTAAAAGAAATTTAAAACATACTTAAAAAATCCAATTATTTATGATATAGAATCCAAAATGTGTATCAGAAATTCCTTATGCACTCAGACCTCCAGATTTACCAATTTATTTTCAAGATTTGACTGCTCATTAAAAATTAAACATGCATTTTCATTGTAAAGTCCAAATTATCGGCACAAAGTTTCGAACCATAAACGTTGTCTGAATAAAGTGAACACATGATAAAACCGAATAAAAGCACACAAAAAAATTAACCATTATACGAATTCACAGAAACCAATTCTAAAAATTAATAAGAAACACGCACAACCCTACATTAAAGTTTTATATAAGAATTAGAAAATCGATTTCAGGAATTTCGAAAAATTAAACAAATATTTTCTTTTAATTTTTGTGACTTCATTTACAGTCAATATATGTATTTAGCCAGCAAATTTTTGGATGAAATGCTTTAAGTTGCAATCTGAAGCCCAACTGCAATGGAAATTTCATACTGTTTCTTCATTGAACTTTTATAAACTGTACCGGCCCAAAGAAAAATATCTCTCACTGTATTATCAATCGTTATTCATGTCATCACTATTTAGAAGTACGTACATTTGAAATCAACTATATTCGAGAATGAAACAATCAGAACTAGAATATCCGATGAAACCTTAAGAACTCTTTAAAAATGGCAACCACTTCAATTGATATATATGATATTGTACAATTAAAATTTAGAAAACTGGTGTTCAAAGTAAAATTTTACCTACTAAAACAATCATATAACATATTGTAAAGACTTCAATCACTTAATTAATCATTCCTAATATAGATGGTAGCACAGAGTCGCCTCTCGATAATGCTGTGATACGGTCGGCTGGAAGAAAAGAGTTCCGAAGATTGGCGCGAATGAATCCTATCTGTTGGGACCAGAGATGAACGTTGGGTGTGGCGGATAGCAGGATAACTGATATTTTTTTTCTTCGAAGCACTTGTGTTGAGCGTGTGTGATATGTTTACCTTAACTGTTCAAAATGTTTTATGTGTTCTGTAATATCCGTCTTCTTGCGCTGTTCTGTGACATCGTGTAGTAATAAATTAAATTTTAAAGAATGAAGAATTTTTATTTCGAGTTGAACCCGTCACAATATCATATATCTTAAGAAAAAAATATTTCACATAACTTCGATTTCTCTTACATAAGATAATCAAAATAGGAAGCTTTAATCATTATAAAATTTATCTTAAAAACTAGAGAAAATGCATTATTTCATATAGATACAACTGCAGAAATGCTATTCGATTTATAAATAATAAGAATATGTAAGTGACATATTTAGCACAATCCAAATGACATTTATTACAAATTTATGTAATTTTCGATGAATTCAAATACAAGTTGAGTTTTAATCAATGTGAATCCCTATGAAATTAATTGTACATTAGAATGTAATTTCTAGCATTGTGTACATGAAAAGGACTCTACATGAAATGACACTTCATCTCATGATCTTAGCTGTAAAACACTTTACATTGTAAGCAGTCTGGCACTTGTTAAGTATAATGTATCAAATACATTTACTTAAAGGCGATCAATGCAGGATTAGAAAATCACATTTATGTATGTATTTGGAATAACCAACTAAAGTATTAATTATGTAAGAGTACTTGAAATTCAATTGATAAAGGAAGGTACATTATAGATATACATTACAAATTATATCATGTATTTCCGGAAGTACAGCTTCGGTATTCAATAATTTTCCAAGAAAAATATTTCATCACCATGTTATAACAGATTGAATTATAAATTTCATAAAATTATGAAAAATTACTTTTTAAAGATTTATTACCTTATAAAATATTCAAGTTATTTATTGCGAATTTGAAACGAAATAAAAATCATCTCAAAAATAAAACTAATATTTTAAAATTCAATGTTCTAATTTCTAAGAATTAGATTCCAAAATCAAAAATAAAATTGGACATTTGAAAATCAGTATAAAAATAATACACTCAATAACAAAAAAAAAAAAAAAAATGACACACACCGAAGGAGTTGCCCGATTGTAAGGAAATTCCATATCGAAAAAAAATTTAGACCCAACATGCAAATTAGTAAAATTTGGGGTCCAACGGAAGAAAAGAGGGAGCTATAGCACATCGGAACTGCACACTCAGCAGGTGTATATAAGAAGCCATTCTCAGTCATAAGGTCGACATTTTCTGTTGCATTGCGATTTAGGATACCTATTAAAGTCTGAAAAAATATCTTCGCCGAAGGATTCGAGCTCGTTACGAGCTACTGTTAGAGTTTGAAAGAGGTTGTATCATTGGATTGAAAGAGGCAGGTTGGACAAATCGGAGAATCGCTCGTCCTATGGGTCGAAGCGATGCGGCGATTGCAAGATGCTGGCAAGAATGGAGGGACAATGGCAGATTTCAAGGGCATGATGGTAGATGTATACCACAGGAGATTAAGAGATTGATTATCAGATCAGCAGTCACAGCGCCTGATTCATCGTTATCAACCATCTGGCGGGTAAACCGCTCACAAGTGTCCACAATAGCCTTTCACAGACGGCTGATAGAACAAAATATACGCTCGTACCGACCGCTACGCCACCTGCCACTCACATCTGCACATTGTCGAACCGAATTACATTGGTGCTTGACTCGATCATGTTGGAATGAAGCTTACTGCGGACACATAGTGTTTAGAGACGAATCCCTCTTTCAACCATGTCCAGACGATGATAGAAGATGTATCTGGAGACGCCAGGATAGCTCGCCGATCCTGTTTTCACTATTTCACGTCACATAGGCCCTCAACCAGGAGTTATGGTCCGGGATGCCCTTTTTTTGATAACCGGACCACTTAGGTCGTCATTAGAGCACACTTGCTACACAGCGGTACGTCGACAATATGCTGATACGTGTTTTGATACCCTTCTTTTTGCAGTGCTCTGGCCTTATTTTTCAGAAAGATAATGCCAGAAAAACATACTGCACGAGTTCCTATGAACTGTCTTACAGCTTGTCAAACACTTTCTTGGCCAGCCGGATCCCTCTAAAATCAAGCATGTCTGGGATAGGATGGGAAGACGACTGCCTCTTCAAGGGAATGTTGATGACTTCGCAATTGGACAAAATGGAGCACATTTGGCTAGAAATACCGCAGGAGACCATCAGGGAATATTATCAATCAATGCCACGTCGTGTGGAAGCTTTCATCTAGGCTAGAAGTGGGTCAACACCTTATTGAGTGCGTTACTTTGTAACTATGTAACTCTAAAACGAACCATTAATTTTTTCTGAAATATGAATCATTTTCTATTCTGTACATAATTTTCCTTCCCACTTTTTTTTTATCTTCATCGGAGACATCCTTCTTGATGCATTTTTTTTTGTTATAGAGTGTATATTTTTATCAAAGATCACTAAATTTTAAAATTTTCAAAATATACGTCAAAAAAAGCTCTTTTTTTTAATCAATTTTGAGATAAATTGTGAAATGTTTAAAATTTTCTCAGAGTTAAAATTTTTGTCAAATAACTTTTTAGCTCCTTTAATATAATTGCTTAAAGCAAATCTGTCTTTTTCCAGATACATGGGTTTATATTTTATTCATTTTTTAAATATAATAAACAATTAAATATATTATAACAATTAAATATATAATAAACAATTAAATCATTCATTTTCTGGTTCATTTCGTCTATTAACCATTGCAGATTTCCTTTGTATTGAAAAAATCTATATTAGTAGTACCGATTTAAATATCACAGGATATTTAAATCGGTAGCCTATTTTGGTGTATCTTTGAATAGTTTAATGCATATTGTTACATTGAGAAGTTGCAATAATGCATTGTTACATTATATTTTTTATCAGTTGCAAATAAAAATTGTTTTGACGGATGATTGAAGTAAGGGCTTCAAATTCTTTTTCAATGGTGTTGTGAATGAGAAAACATAACAAACGCCAATCACGAATCTTGGCTTGTTAGATCAATAATTGCATCGAGGATATGTATTTTTCTATATTTCCATAAGACCCAGTAAATTTTGAAAATATAAATTTTTCTTAGAATTAATTTTTGTTCACCTTATTTTGGAATTTGGTGCAAAATCTCTCTATTATTTTTTCGTAAAAATGAACACGCACTTTTTTCTAAATATGCTGCAGAACATATTTTTTGTATCTATACATCTCATAAATTCGTCTGAAAAGGGCGCTAATATATATATGTAAAATTAATATTATAAATTAATATGTAATAAATTCGGGACTGATTGATTCAAACAAACACACACACACACACACATATATATATATAAATTGATATTTAGATTCTTATAGAATCACAAAGTTTTGTTTATTTAAAAAATACTTACAGAACTTAAGGGAGCGCTAAAGTAAAACATGATATAAACTTAAAAAGTTTAATTTTCATTTTACAGTATTTTTTTTGCGGAAAATTAAATTAAAAAGATACATAAATTTCCTTTTCGAAATAATGTTCAATGCACACAAGAAACAAAATTTTAAACTTAACAACACGGTTGAAATTGAATAAGAAAAATTTGTAATTACTCAAAAATCAATATAGTAATAAAAAATAGACATTTAATCTTTAAATGCAATTTATTTCTTTGAGGAAAACTCACAGCTCCTTGCCAACAAAATATTTATTACACACATAACGCAAATAAAACAGCCTAAGATTCTTAGAATTAATCTATATTTAATCAATGTTTTTGGCAAAAGTCACAGAAGAAAGTGACACTGTTCTTTTGTGCTTTTCAATTCGAATGCATATAAAAATAAATTTTTTATGTATATCAATGCGAAAAAGTCCACTCTAGATTGAATTCTGAGTCTGACATTTCATTTCCTACTTTAATATCTTGGTATTTTATTGCTCCTCTGTCTGTTTTGCTTGAAATCGTCAGGACAATCATATTGGTGATTGATTGTGTTTTGAGTAAACAAAGTAATTTGGAAAAGATAATAATTTTTTTTCTACATTCCTTATTCAAACACAAAAACTTTTTCTTTCTAGAACATAAAAACATTATATACACTTTCAAGGAAATTTTATACATTTTAAATAAATATACATTCTCAGTATTCTAATTTAGATTAATACCTGAAAATTTAATGAAAAATTAAGATACAATTTTTGTGGTCAATGTAGTTTTCTCATGGTAAATAAAGTATGTATGAAAATGTATATCTTTAATAAACAAAGAAATAGATTAATATAATTTAAATACAATAATATGATTTGTAAATAAACAAGCCATCATTAAAAATTTGTTCTAGGATTAATTTTAAATTCCTGGTAAACATTAGAATTATTATTCATTTTCAGAAACACTAAAATGTATGATTCTCTGCGTTTCGGATACGTTATTCAAAAATGAAGGCTTCAAAAGAGATTTCAAATTTAAAATTTATTAATCATAAATGATTATCCATTGCTTATGTAATCTGTTTTTTATATACCATTGGGATTGAAACAAGTGACATTTGACACCATCGTTATGACATATAAGCATTTATATAGACAGAAGCTTACTTGACACTCTTGCATTTTTATATAGAACATAATGTTAAGAATATATATATCATTTATTGTACAACGTTGAAGATTTAGCGGAATTCTGAGCAAAAAAATTCCAGATTATGACATTAAAAAGATTACTTGAAATGCAGAAAATGGTTATTAAGGAGATTATTTGTACTAATAATGATTCCTTTAACGAGCTGGAGGAGAAGGACCTTATTGTTTCCAGTAATCTAATGTCAAAGATTTATCATGCATCACAGTTTGGTGTTAGATTATATGAATAACATAATGAATTGTAGTATACTTATATATATTAGTTTTCGTAAGACAGTTTACCATGTATACTGTACGAACTATTGTAACCGTAATTTATATTACTATTTGATGCTTCTTATACAAAGTTTTTATTAAATATTAAAAGGAATTAAGAAGATGGCCAAATTCCATACTAATTTATACTATGCAAATTCTAAAAAAAGTTTATTGGGAAAAATGTGAGTGCATTGTCAGAGTTCGGAAATCTTTCGAAAAGGTAATGTTTTTACCAATAATTTTAATTACATTTAGTCATATAATGGGAGTGATATATGGATTTACCAAATTCGATCATTTGTATAATATTCTCGAATATAAAAAAGCACATCTTATGCTGTATATTTATTGTATCATATATGTCTCTTTAGGAAGTTTTTTTTTTCTTTTCTAAACATGTCAATGTCAACTTCAGGCATACTCGAAGCAATCGATAATTCTAGTGTGGTTCAAGAAAAGAAGCTAAAATGTTGTTTTTTGCTTGACGTAAAAACGAAAGAAGTTCAAGAAGTGTTCCTTTTAAGAATTTTTCATAGAAATCCAACATTTATTCTATCTGCATGTGATTTGTTTTATTTACGAGACATAATCATGTTAATAATTGAGAGTGCCATTATTCCATCCTTGCTCATAAGGTAGTTTCTAAATTGAAAAAAAGAGAAATCTCCAATAATTAAAAGAATCTGTATTATTATTTTCATTATTGTAGATTGTATATGATAATGTATATTCCTTTAGGCATAAGAGATCAAGTGAATAAATGTAAAATATTAGTACTTCCAGGAAATTATTACATTGATTGTCTAGATTTAGAGACAGATGATAAAATCACTAATCTCATAAAGTTGCCTAAGAAATAAAATATTTTCAATTTGCTCCTGTAATATATATCCCTCGACTACGTCACACTGAATTCCCATTTTTCAGAGTCATCTCTAAGAAGTTAAGGTTCACGTTTTAATATTCATACTGCACGTCATTTGGATCATAACAAATTAGATATAAAGTGAAAATGCATCGTTTAAAAAAAATTGAATCATCCTATGTTAATGAAATGAAAAACATTAAGTATGTATTTTCAAAACATATGCAGTGATTTTTTTTGTATAAGAAAAAAATTCAACATAAGGTCAAAAAATGTATCGTATATTTTTATTATTTAAAGAAAACGTAATTTATTTATTTTTTACTGCCTCAAGTTAATTATCTTTTGAAAGGAAATAAGATAATGCAATGCTCAAACCTCCCAGTTTTATTATAACACATTCCAATAATGAAACATGTTTATATCTCGTCCACTGATTCACATTGATATTGGCCTAATTTACTTAAATTCCTTTAAAAAAAGTTGTCGTCCTCGTCGTTAGACCTAGTTTTGACCATATGTGTCCCCATAAGAAAACTACGAGGTCCTTCCGCAATAGCCTTCGTCTTGTTTTAGTGCAGTATAAATAAAACCAAACAACCATTCTTCTTATGAAAGTGAATTTAATCATAATGGTTTGAAAATGCTTGAAAATTGAGAACTTCTTTTCCTGAAGAAAAATAAATAGATTCGAATAAACTCTACCATATAATCTTAGGTTACATTATAACCAATATTAAGTTTATTGTCAGATCAATAACCGAATATATAGGACTTATCGAAAGGCTCATAAAAAAGAGATAAAGCTACGTCTATTAAAGTCTTCATTTAACACCATCGTATTGATCTGTGAAATTCTTTTCATGTACTTTTTTAGCCATGTTTTCCCCAACAATAAAATTTACTTTGATGAATAAATATATATCAAAAGAGACGATACTATACCGTAATACACGCATTATTTGATACACTATTCATATTATGTTAACTTTAATCATATAATGTACATATATACCATGAATTGTTAATTAATCATTTATACAAAGGTAAATACATAAAAGATCTTGGAAAAGGAAAGATACTTTTTTTGGCTTATAATTTTAAATAATCTTTAAATAAAGAAATTTTTGCAGACAGCATTTTAAAAATGCAAGATTTAAATATCTTTTTTCCAATGAATATTGTACATGTTTAATTGAGTGTATATTTTTTTTTGGAAATTATTATCTTTATTTAGTAAATATAGAACCTTATTAAATGCAAATTTTCCATTTTATGATGCAATGATATTGTAAAATGTATTCTAATTGTTATAATTTATTATACCAATAACTTTTTTATTTTTTTTTTATTTTATCTTATTTACTATTACAGTTTATTATACTGAATGCAATATAAAATCAATAAAACATGTAGCGATTATAAATAGTTGCTTAAAATTTGAAGGAACGTAAATATTGTAGTTGGATGAATTATTCTCTTAAAAGTCACACGTAACTGGCATTACCAAATTACACACGAAATTTAATTATTATGTCTTAAAAGAAAAAAACTCTTTTAGTATTTGTTCAATTATATTTGTTAATTCAGGATATCGTTACTTAATTGATTCTGGATTTCTTAGAATTTCTTTTACATATAAACATTTCTTATGTTTTAAAAAATATATCCATTAATAAATATAGGAGAATGATATAAAATTTCCTTTATTTTTATCATGTTGGTTTTTACGTAAGATAAAATTTCTATATACGATATTAGTTTGACTAATGAAGAAAAAATATTTATTTGTGAGATTCGTATTAAATGTGTCAAACGGAATTTTTAAATTTATATGGAAAGGAATAGGTAGTACTTGTTGTCATACTTTCTGAACTTCATAAATCATACGCAACACATTTTGGACAATCAGTATTCAAACTGATAAAAATATATCTTATTAGGTAAAAAGCATTTTGAAGAAGTAAAGTTTGAATTAGTAATTGACAATATATAATTGTTCATGTGAAACATTTTATTTTGATTTATATTTCCTATTTACTTAGGAACAATTAAAGTTATATTTAAAAATCAAGTAAAATATATTACACGAAAATGTTTAATGCATTTATCCAACAGTTTGGAAACCACAGTAGTTGAATGGTCATGGTAGTGAGCTCACGGACGGGCTCAAGTTTTGGAGTTGAATATTCAGGTCCTGATGCATCTTAAGAACTCGTCGAAGAGGAATTAATCCACGCTGAATCTATCAAGGATCACATTACTTAATTTGGAGAAGTATAAAATGGAGAAGATTGATATAAGTGCTCAGTTGTCTTCTTCATTACATAACTATGGTTTCAAATTAGCGACATTTGTCACCAATATCCATCGTGTTGCTTCTAAATGCGACTTTAATGAACAAATAAGAAATCCACAATTTAACATTACAAAATTATTTGTCTTGCATGGCATCATTTTATAACTATTTCTTAGCATGAAAATTTATTTAAATTTTACTCACAGAAAAGCATAAATTATTTTTTTTAAATTATCTTTTTTAAATCTCTTCCGAAGCAGAGACTCGTACAGTGATAATTCTTAAGATAATGGAATATTGAATGGAAAATACTACTTTTAAGAGCATCAATTTTTGAAAAAACAAATTAAGAAATAATGAAAAAGGCATCACTTTCAATTTCAAATACGCTAATTATGTCATTGGGAAGCAAATATATACATAAGGTTATTGAAAATATAAATAAAAAAGTAGAACAATATGCAAATCACACAAAAGCCATTCAAGAAAGTGAAAAATAGAAGGTGGTTGGTATCACTTATCTTAAACTAAAAATATGAAAAAGATGTTTATATTCATTTAAATAAATATATTCCTTTCAACAAAATATGTGTAAATATTTACCGTAAAACGATTAAATCAAATAAAGATAAGTAAGAAAATGTCTTTCAATTGGCATTCAAAAAATCAATAATAACTCAGCTTTGAATGTGCTAACACTAAAAAGAAAATGTTTTAAAATGTCGTGATTTTATACATATGCAATACATTTCTGTATTGCAGTTGATATGGAAATTAATTCAAAGACATATTTATCAGCATATGTTTCGTTTATTAAGCATATAATATTTAAAATCAAGCGGAATACCTGCGGAGAAAAGGATTGATCACAATGAATTTAAGAATATTTCTTTCCTTCTGGAGGATTAATAATTTCTTGTTGATTATTATAAACTATTTATTTTTCTAAACTAATTTTGTATGTACTAATATTTTGCTTGTGAATAGAATTTATGTGTAATCAAATTATCATGAATTTCCGCAAAAATTAACAATGAATTCATTTATAAATAAATTTATACAACCTTCCTTTTAAACTAGAAATTATATTTGTGAATACTTGCTATTTCATTGGATAAATATTATTGTAAAAATAAAAGCTATACTAATGTTTTTAATGTTTTAATAAGTTTTTACAAAAGCACGTTTCACTGATTTATTCTAATCAAATACCTCACTTTAACATTAACTTGCACGTCAATTATTGTACATTTACGCAGATTGTTTGTTTATTATATTTAAATACACAAAACAACTATTTATTTAAAAAGTTATAATTTAGAACAATTTTACAGCATAAAATAATAAAGTTGCCATTTTTTTTAATTTGTAAATATCTCCATTTCATAAGAGTTGAATTCATTTCAAGAGTTATATATCCCTACAATTCTGAATTGTTTGGAAATATGGGTATTTTTTGTTTTTATTGTAAATTTTCAGGTTGCAGTAGAGTAAGAGACTGAGAAGAGGACCGGTTTGCACTAAATTTGTAACCGCTACATGTCTTCACTAAGGCATGATGTGAATGCTATGAGTCTGGATTGTTAACTCATCCTTGTTACTTGAACGTAATAAAAGCGTAACATCCCATCTCACATACTCCTAATTTGCTTCTTATATGATGTAAACAACGAATCAATCGATCGTAGGTATATATTAGCGTAATTATGTTACATTGAAATTATCATAGAAAATTAATTACGTTTTTTTAAGAATCTAAAACTTTTTCTAATCTAATTAGCAGCTTCTAATCTAATTAAATTAAGCACAAGTGCAATAGAAATATTACTAAATGCTTAAATCGTCATATTATAAAAGCCCATTCAATGATAAGGGTGTGCATGCGTGAACACAATCTCACATTCAGTAAAATTTATTTGATCAATATGATTATCACTGAATTTGGTTGAAAGTACCTTTAATTTTCAATTCATTTTTTTCAAATTTTTAGGAATTAAGGCATTTATGTACGTAAATAGATATAAGATTTATGTGCATTTATTTTGAAATACACTTTAAATATTTATTACATGGAGCCTTTTTCCACTGAATCAAAATATCGCACAAATGTAAATTTAAAAAAATTACACAAATTACAACACATATTATTATCAATCTTCTTTCAAATGAAGTGAAAAAATTTAATTCCTTAATAAAAAAACTAATTAAAAACACATTACTAAAAAAATTAAATTACATAAATTCATGAAACATTTTTGGAATAATATATGCTCTTCTTAGCATAATAAAGAACATTACCTTAGAAATAATAGTACTTTAAGTATAAAATTATATGCAATGTAAACGCAATATTCTTTCTAGTGCATTGAATATCAAGTGAGGGACATTAAATATATGTTCTTTATCCTGCGAAAATTTTAGTGGAAATAATTTACAAACATAAGAAAATTACCTAATGTATTCTAATTGCAATATTGTCACATGATTCTTAAAAAGGGATAAAGCTCTTATTTCCAAAACTAATATGTCTGGTAGTGAGATGGTGAGAGAGATATATAAATATATATATTCAAAATGAAAAAAAAAGGGTGATTTGTGATTTTGCTTTAGTTTCTCAATCACAATCTTATTCAATGATATCATGTGTAACGAGAAGTAGAACTTAAATGAGGAAGGTTCCTGATCAGACGTCATCCTCGTCATTCGACCGAGGTTCAAAATTTCAAGATCCTTCGCCAATAGCCCTCGTGTTACTTCTAGTGCGACATTATTAAAACCAACAAACTAATATCATCTAAGAAAGAAATTGACCTATTTGTATTGAATAACGTGCTTAATGATTGCACTCTGTGAATGATATCCATTATGGAATCAATATCTCGCTGTTTCTTTAACGAAAATCAACGTGCAGAGAGAAATCAATACTACTGTGTATGGCCGTATGGATCATTAAAATCAAAATTTCATATCTAATCTAAATATCTAAAAATAGTTTCTGTAACTACACTTTACGTAAATGTGCTAAAAAGGGTTAAATGTTTTACTACTTTTATTAAAGTTACATTTATTAAAGTTAATTAAATGCAAATAATTTCAAGAATTCAAAATATATGTAATGTTACTCATTGTGAAGTTTTACGGACATCATACTCAGCTATTTTGCAATAATGATTTATTTTAAAATATCATATTGATTCGAAATTCAAATACATTTCTCTGTATATGAGTGTCTGTATTTTCAACAATCTCAATTGGGCTTAGCATTGACGAATGAATGAAGAGTTAGAATTTTTTTTTATCAGTATTAAATCACTTATTACTTTACAATTTTGATGCATTTAATGAAAACAAGATTTTTCATGAATTATATAAGATTCTGAGCAGTTATTTTATGCAGAAAAATATAACTGTTATGTCTGTAGTTATGCGCGATTCCTTCCTACAGTAAATGCATTATTATTTTGTAAGCGATTAAATAAGAAATAACATTATATTCCCAAATTTTTAGTTTATAAGACAATATGGTACAAACATTCATGTGGTACTAATTTAAATATATACTTTTCAAGCAAATGTCCTTTTAAATATTTTATTTCTGAGGCATTGACTCAGTATTAATTGAGTGCATAGAATTCCAGCATTAATATGATAATGCCGACTTTCATTTTTCTACTTCATTAAAGAATTTGTCCTCAATACTCAGATATAACGGTTGCCTTCATTTTGCTTTTTAACTGATAGAAATACAAGTTCATTAGTAAAACTTTGAGTAAGTTTTGATATTGCTTTGCTACGGGTTTACTGTATAAACCAGTTTAACGAGAAATGAGTTTCGGGGATTGAACTCGAATGAAAAGAGTTTTGTGACATTTTTCCTCATTTTTAATGCTTAATATTTTAAGACTGAAAGGGAAAATTCTCCAATAATTACAAATATTTCATTAAGAGTTGACATTCACCTTTATCAATTTTGCAGTTAATACTTTCAGTTAATTCTAGCCGAAGTTGTTGTTTTTTTTCAGCAATATAATCTACATTTCTTAAAATATTTTGCCAATGTACCATGCGAAGAGTTTCAAATCAATATTTTTAAATAGCTTATACAGAAACAAAATAAGCTTTTACTTTTGATGATGTAACTTTTCAGAAATTTGTAATACTTTATAATAAAGTAATAATTTAAAATGCTTATATTGCTTCTTTCTTAATTCCATTTATTCTAAAGAAACAAAACAAAAATTTCAACTTTTTCATCTAAATGCATCACTGTTTTTAAATGTAAAATGAAGATTTCTGTGTATAAGAATATACTCTGATCTCTAAGTATGTGTAGCGAAAAATATTAGAATGTATTAAAAATATGTTAAATTTTCATTTAATTTTCCTTTATATTCAATGAATGGGTAAGAGTTAAGTTTTGGAGAACAAATTTATGATATATTTTGAATCATATTGCCAGAAAGATGCAAAAAAAAATGTCTTCGTTGCATTTTATTATATAATAAACTGAACTTTTAACATATAAATCATTACATAACTAGCTCCATGAAGTTTACTCTTAACTTTATTTTTATGGAGATTTCGGATGCATGTAAGGCATTTGAAGCATATGTGAGCGACATACATGCCTCAGCTTGTAAAATTAATGAGAAGAAATAACCTTTATCAAATTACTTTTATGGGCTTTCTTGTCTCTAAAGTTCTTAAGTATAACTATGATACATACAATTATTTTTTACACAATTTTAGAATTCAGAGTTCCATTTTATACCAACGTGATTCTGCTATAGTAGGGTACTTTTAAGATACTTTCATTCCAGAAGTGATGTACTTAATCATTTCCTTTCAAGTACAACTTCATTAGCGGGAAGTAAGATCATTAAAATTCCATGTCTTTATTATATATTAGCTAATAGAAATTGGAAATCTAAGTCTTCACAGAATGTGGATAAAAAGAAGTAGGAGATTAAACAAAAATATCATAAAGACTAATTTAAAATATAAGACCGTAACCATCGTGCAGTGACATGAGCTTTAACATCAATTTAAGAACATGAAAAGAATTAAAAATAAATGCTTGTAGCTCATAAAATAAAAGCAAAATCTGTATTTAACTCAGAAGTTAAGTAGAAACTATTTATTGTAATAAATGATTATGTTAATAGTAAAATATGTGGTAAAAATATATTTCAACAAACAATTATTATGTAGTTCAAATACTTATTTAAATAAAAAAAAATTTACAAATAGTTGCATTCTATATGAAAGATTACAATAGAAGCAAATAGTCATTATTTCTTTTGAAACCTTCATTCTATATATAAAAATCCATTGTAGTGTTTCTATCATTTTACTATAGTTAATGAATATGAATTCATAAAAAGTTTTGTTAAACATCATATTTTTTAGTGCAAAATAAGTGACAAGATACTTTATATAAATAATTTTGGAAAATTAAAAATTTTGACAGCTCAATAGAGATTATCTTTTCTGCATAAATACGAAATTGTCTCATTGCATATATAGAGTTCAATAAAAAACGATTAAATTTACAATATAACACATGGATCAATAAGTCCCGAGACTGTGCGGTCGTATTTTTTTGAGATTTCCTCCTTCAAACGCACCAGCAAGTCAATATAATAATCACTGTTGATCGATTTACCTTTTTCGAGGTAGTCAATGAAAATCACGCCATGCGTATCCCAAAAAACTGACGCCATGACTTTGCCAGCTGACTGCTGCGTTTTCGGACGGCTTTCGCCAGCTGTGCGCCACTCAGATGACTGCCGCTTCGACTCTGGAGTGTAGTGATATATCCATGTTTCGTCCATGGTCACGTAACGACGCAAGAAATCTTTTTTGTTGCGAGTAAATAGCGATAAACAGCTTTCTGAATCATTGACTCGTTGCTGTTTTTGTTCCATCGAAAGCAATCGCGGCAACCACTTGGAAAAAAACCTTTTTCATGCTCAATTTTTCATGAAGGATAGTAAATACACTTCCATATGATATCTGTGTCATCTCAGCAATCTCATGGAGCTTCACTTTACGATCTTTCATTATAAGTTTTGTCACTTCACTCACATTTTCCGGTGTAACGGCTTCCACAGGTCTACCCGAGCGTTCCGCGTCATTTGTGTTGGTACGACCTCGTTTAAACTCGGTAAACCACCGACAAATCGTTGCTTTTGATGGACAAGGGTCCGGGTAACATTTTTCAATCCATTGTTTCGCTTGCATGGTGTTTTTACCCATTAAAAAACAATGTTTTATCGGAACACGAAACTCGGTTTTTTCTATTTTTTAAACAAACTACAAAACGACTTTACTCCAACCTCGATAACTCAGCTGTTTCTGGTCCGATCGACTTAAAATTTTGACACGTTTCAGGCACAAAGGTTAGTACTCTAGAAAGACCTGGTTACTAGTTTACTACGAGCGCCATCTCTGGGTTAGTCTCGGAACTTATTGATCCATGTGTTATTAACTTTATTTTTCTATTGAATGATTTCTTTTTTATTAAATGTTGAAAATCTTATAAGTACTCTAAATATTGCATATTATTTTTGTATATATATCTTGGTTGAGAGCGTAAGTTATTTCGAATTTTACATAAACTTTTATTTTAACTTTAACAGAATCAAATAAGCAAACCCAGCAAAATAAATTCATTCAAATGAATTAAAACAAAATTACTAGATCATTTTATTTTCAAAATAGCTGATTGTTATAAAATATTTCAATCTTTATTCGCATAAAATGTCTTATTTATTGAAATGAATGAAATAGGTCTTGCTTAACCTAGCAGCGGAATTAAGTTAAAAAGCAACAGCTGAAATGATTAAACCAATGTTGAAAAATTTAATTATAAATAGTGCAGGGTTCGACGAGGAAGACACCAAATTGATGTATGATAATATAATTGAAGAAAGGAAAGAAAAAGAAGAAAAAGGGTAAGAAGAACTGACAGAGAAGAGGAGACAAGATGAGGTAGAATTAGAGAAGTTAAGAATCGAGGCCCAGAATAAGTCGAGTTAAGGAACATTGGCATTAAATACTCATACACTCAGTAATAAATTGAACAAATTACTATATAAATCTGATACAAAAGATATCAGTCTATATTTGATATTATTTGAGCTCCAAGCTAATATGATGTCCGTACCAAAAGAGTTTTGGATTACACATCTGTAGGATCGACAGCCTGAAAAAAAGGCAAAAGATTATGATCATGTGAAGATACTGCTCTACTCAAAAGATTCAAATTTACTCCCGAGAAATTTAGGCAGATGTCTGTCACTCATCAGAAAAGTGCTGAAAATACATGGCGAGATTTCTACCAAGAAATTCAAACATTCTTTAATGGATGGATTGAAGGACTTAACATTAAAATCTTTGACCAGTTGTGAGATTTGATAATAGCAGATTAGATGAAGAAAAGAGTTCCCGTTGAATTTAAGGAGTATCATTTAGACGAATGGCCAAGTATCAACTCGCCAGAGGAGCTAGCCGAGAAAATCGAGGGATTTGAAGATGTCCGGAGGAAATTGAAGTAAAAACCATTCTTCTCATTTTCTTTTCGAAAGCAAGAAGCCAGATAATTGAATAAGTTCGTTAATTTCGGAAGATGTGAAAATCGCCAAAAGAGAACTGAAAATTTCAAACCTGAATAAAAACACTATGAGACTTATCCAAATAAAGATTTTGAAAAACGAATGCTTAGATAATGTTTCAATTGTCATTTTCCTAACCATTTAAGCTACAATTGTCCTAAAGACAAGAAAGAGTTGGAACCTGCAAGGCCATCGAACTCTGAAGTACAAACCTATTTTGTTTCCCCGCAAAAAGGACTACATCTAAAAGATATTACCCTTGATGACAAAACCATTTCCGCTCTGATAGATATTGGTAGTTAAGTTAGTTTCATCCGTGAAGACGTAAGTACGAAGATTGTAAACCAACAAAAGTTTTCTTAGAAAAGTAATATTCTATCTGGAACAGGTAAATGACATGTGTTGACGAAAGTACTTTTAAACATGATCTCGGCATTGATGAAGTCCGTTATTTCTTAACATGGTATGTTGTGCCGACTAAACATCTAAACTTCGAAGCTATCATAGGCACAGACATTTTCGGACGAGCTGCTTTAAGGTTTACGGAAAAGGGTACCGAGTTCCACTAATATGAGGGGGAAATGTTTCATAAGCAAAATAAAGTATTCGCACCTAAGTAAAAGGAAGTATTCAAGAAATTAAATCTGAGAACAAAAGAACATATAATAAAAAGTGAAAAATGCTCCACAGTACCAGATCGATGTTTTAGTAGCGGTCCAACGTACATAATTTGGAGTTGGTCTCTACTTTGTGACCTCATTCCAAGGGGCCCACACGAGTAAAGGCAGACGGAAAAGTGCTGCCAACAAGGAAAGACGTACGATCCAAAAGCTCTTTAATATGTTGACCCAAAAGTTCTGTTTTAACTTTGTAAATATTGTACAATAATCTATTGTCTAATTAAATGCCATCTTCTAAAAATCCGCCTCTTTTTTTGAACCCAGAAAACCTCTAGGCATCTTTAATACGAACCATGTACCCTTTCTGTAGTTAGGATTCTACACACACACACACACACACACACACACACACACATATATATATATATATATATATATATATATATATATATATACCCTACTGTAAATTAATTGAAACACACTAGTATTTTCATGAATTTTAAAATCATCCCTATTATTCTTTAACAATCGTACTAAAATATATTAAAATATGGGTAGATGAATAAATTATGTTGCTTAGCAACAATTTCTACAAATTAGAGGGAATCCGAGAGCGCATGCGCAAGCTCCAGCTTATGATCCCATCATTTAAGAGTTCAATGTCGTCAGAGATGAATGTGACACTGCGAATTCGTACAAAGATTGTTATTCTCTCTGAACATACGCCAAAGACTTTCTAGAGATATTTTGAAGATAGTTGACGTTAGTATTGCAACAGATGAGCCGTATCATAAAACAAAATATAGAAAGAGATTCCATATCTCCAAAGCAGAGTGGGAGATGTAACCGAAAAAAGAAAACAATGCTAAAAATGATGGTGCTTTTCTACTTATAAATTGTAAAAAATAAACTCTTTCGGAAAAATATTGCTGCACTTAATAGAGATTTAAAAAATCATAGAATAAATATTATCTAATCTATTGTTTGGAGGCATACTCTTGCTGCCATTCGGGAAGACCATAGGCCTGTGACCCAACTAACGAAGAATAAGCGCTACTTGAGAACGTTAATCCTTTCAAGGGAGGGGGTATATTTTTTTTACCACATTTTTAACACCCAAAAATTCTCTGAAAAGTTCCTTTTTTTCCCTCACATTTATCTTCAAATGGTATCTTATAGTGTAACTCACTTAAACTAGATGGCACAATTATGAAGAATGATTTTAAAATGTATGGTTTTGAATCTAATGAAGGTACCTAACAGGTCGTTGTTTTATCCCTTACAGGATTGTTTCTGAAATGAATTGAAATTTTAATTTCATCAGCTAACAAATCTACATGTTTGAAACTTTATGTAACTATTGCTAATTACTGAAAACAAAACAGATATAGTATTCATTCCATACTTTAAACTAAGTGATATAAAATTTATACTACTGCTCACAAAGAGGGTTAGAGCACAAATGGCAGCACTAAAGTTTTCGAGTCAGACTGATATGTCACTGTTCCTTTTATTACAGGGAACTATAGAGGTTGTAATTACGTTATAAAGTGCCAGTGAGGCAAAAATCGGACTTTATTTTCTGTAGAAAATTATTATAAAACAGGAAAAAAAGTTCTATGCAAAATTAGCAAATAACGGTTTAGACACCTAAAGTGCGTTTTTTTTAATAATTATTATTAAATTACTAAGTAAAAGTAAGCGATGAAATATCGAGAAAAGGATAATAGTAAATTTTCCGGTATTAAAATTAAAGGAAACGATAAATTATTAAATTGAAAATAGTTAAGATAAATGTAGTTAAAATTAAAACAAATGTTAAATATTAAATTGAATATTATCAGATACATGTAATTAAAATTAAAGCAAAAGAAAATTATTAAATTGAATATTTTCGAGATAAATTTAATTAAAAATGAAGCAAACGATAAAAACATAAAATGTGATCTGGTACGCCAAAACGTTTAAAATAAAACAACAGCCCCTTGAGAGGTTAATAAAAATTTATCAACGCTGTGATGCCCACGAAAAGACAACAAACAAAATCGCAGGGGGGGGGAAGGATTTCTTAAAATGAAAAATTTTACAAAAAGTCTAACAAAGCAAAGACGTAGGAGAGTCTTCGAAAGAATCAAAGATAAAACTGGCTGGAGAGAGCAGATAAGGAACTTGTTGTTGATCGACATGAGACTTGCAAACGATAATTGATATAGTATAGTGTTAGCATGAGATAAAAATGGACGATAAGCAGCCGACAATTGCGGAAGACGAGACATTTGGGGTTAATTGCCTCTAGCGGTGAATTTTATCAAAGAATCTAAGTAAACTATAATGTAAATAACTGAAAATAAGTATTACAAAAGATACAATACACCAAAGAGTTATTCAGTTTACAAGAAGAACGGAGCTCTCAGCGTACATCCCATAAATACATCAGAATAAGGAGGGCTGACTTTTTTTTCCCTATTTTTTGACACATCTGTCCATCACATATGTGAGAAAGTACCTTTGCAATGAGTACAATTACTGTGGACGAATGGTTTTTGAACTCTTACGGATCTACGCTTAATTTTATTTACTGTAGCCTTATAAACTAGTTTTAATTAATTATTTAAATACATGTAATTCTAAAAAGTATTGTTAAAAGAAAGCTTACACGGAGACTTTCTATTAAAAAAAACCTGTTTTGTTTAAAGAGCTTTCTTCTGATGTATTGGTGTTACCTTCAAAAGCAAGTGAAGATGCAAATATTTTTATAGTATATGCAATAAAAAATATGCCTTATTTTAAATAAAATTGCATGTGCTTTTCTAGTAATTTGGGTTATAAAGTATGTAATATAGTTTTATCATTAAATTATGAAAATCATATATGTATAAATATAGTTGTACTTAAATTAATTAACACATTTTCCCACAAATTATCATTCATAGAAATAAAAATACATCATAAAGTCCACATTTTTTCAAAAGTGTTTTGTGATCCTAATATTTCCCAAATTAACTTTCACATTTTTATTATTTCCTCGAAGGAATACGAAACAACGAATGTACAATTAAGATGTTCTAGAGGGGTGATGGTATACAATATATATACCCGGTTTTTAAAAATCAGGAAACAAAAATAAAAATTAATTTTGCTGCATGATATTGAATCTTTTTAACATTATTAATACATATTAGATGAATTTTAACTAAAATTTTATATTTGTTATATATCGACCCTCAAAGGGTTAAAATATAAGAATTGGACAATCGAAAATGGAGCAAAGTGTTATTTAGCGACGAAAGCCATTTTTTTTTAGGCCAGCGGACTCAACACAGGTGGAGATCATCAGGCGAAATTATTTGGCATGTCACAGCAACCAATTTGTTAAACAACCAAGAAAGATGCCTTTGGGGTTGTTTCTGCTACAATGGGGGTGTTTCTTTGCAGCCTGTTCACGGTCTGATGCATTCTCAGCAATATATTACTATTCTAGAGAAAACGATTGTTCCAGAGTAAAAGAAACGATGCCCTGATGGATCGGGGATTCTTCAACAGGAATTAGTCTTGTGCCATACTTCCAAGATGGTCAAAAAGTTCATATCTAAGAAACAAACTGTGACTTTGATTGGGAGCTCTTGACATAAACCCATAGATAATCTCTGGGCTATATACAAGAATTGCGTAGTAAATATGGGCTGTACAACAATGGAGCAGCTAATGACGGCACTAATTCCTGTGTGGTATATGAAACAAATATTTTGAATGATTAAAAAAAAAAAAAGAGGATGGAATCAATTCCTAATCATGTTCAAATATTAATAAAGAATCGTAGGGGGTCACATTATGTATTAAAGGTTTTTACTTTTGTATAAATGTAAATAAAGTAGCATTTCTTCTTAGTTTTCTCAACTTTTCGAGTTCGTTTCAATTAATTTGCGCCAGGGGGCGTACATATATATATATATATATATATATATATGCATTAGGATACTCACTAATCAGTGCAGAAATAATGTCGATTTCAAATATAAAGAACACACATTAATTTTAAATCATTAAATGTTGAATTTAGTAAATATTTACCACTGTTCCTTTTGTTTTAATTTATTACTAAATGATTAAATAGTAATACACTCATGGACAAAAAAATTAGCGCACCAAGAAGGAGTCGTCAAAATGAAACGAGATTTTACAGTTCACCTGGGAGCCGTTGAATAAGTGGCAACACATGTGGTTGCAGGATGTCACGGACATACAGCTGTATTGTCATGGTGCCACGGATCAATACTAGGGGTGAAAGTGTATTGTAGGCGATGGCACCCCATACCATTACACCAGCTGTGGGAGCGGTGTGTCACTCCTACAGCTGGTGTGATTTCATCACTGCTGAGATTGAATCTAGATTCGTCGCTAAAGACGACCTTGTTCCATTCCGCTGCAATCCAGTTTCCTCGTGCGTGGCACTACTCCAAATGGAGGCGTCGATGTATGGGCGTCAAGGGCAGAACACGTAATAAGCGCTGCGATCTCAAATGTCCTTCAGCCACGCGCCTTCGTATGGTTCGAGATGACACAGGGGCCCCTAGTGAAGGTGCTACATGTGCCTGGATGGCGGCCGATGAAGCAGTTGGCTATTCACGTGCATTTCTTACGAAGTGGCGGTCTTCTCGACGACTGGTCTATCGAGGGCGTCCTGAGCCTGATCTACGTGTAAGGGACATCTCTCGGATCCACTGGTCCCAATACCTTTTCACAACACAATCAGAGCGGCCTAATTGACGTGCTACTCGCCTAGCTGAGCACCCAGCTTCCATCATGCCGATGATTCCCCCTCTCAAACTGCGACAGCTGCTCATATTGTCTTCGAAAATGGCGTAATTACATGTATACCTCAGCTCTCCCTTTGTGAATGATTCAGCACACTCAAACAAGCTTTGGTTACCTGTTTTATACTCCACGGAGAACGGCGTTAAATGTCCTCTACTAACTATGTGCAATCACGCTGCATTTCTAATCATTTGCATATCTCCTCGAAATGTACCTTCATGCCAAGTTTCGTTACGATCCCGCAATTATTTCTTGGTGCGCTAATTTTTTTGTCTATGAGTGTATAAAGGACACATTCAGATTATTAACAACCAAACATGTTGAAAAAATTGCGGAACATTTACACTGCGATTACATGATTAAAACTTTTCATGGCACAACAACATACTCACTCCTTTTCTAAATACATACACAATTCTATTTCATATAGCAGAAATTAATAGTAGTATTAAGTCTTATTCTCCTTTGAGTCTTAACCAAACTATAAAAAATGACGTTTTGAATATCGGATTATTTGTTTACTTTATTAATGGATGAAAAAGAAAAGTGCTAATTTTCCTGAACGTTATTTAAAAAACACCTTTCTCGAGGAATTCAGAAATGTATTTGTATAGTATTTAATTGCTAAGAGGATTGCAAATTTAAATATTAATATAATTCATCATTTTGAAAGATTTTATTATTAAAACGTTTGTAATAAAAATGGTTAGATTGTGGAAATATGTGTAACTTTCATGAATTGTAGATGAAATGCTAGTAAATAAATCTATCAGATGATAAATGAATTTTGTAATTCATTTTAAATCCTATCACTAATAAAAAATCGTACTTCTTTGCAGCCATTTCTCAAACCATACACATTATTTGTATGGATAAGTGGCTTTCCCGTGTGGTCCAATTAAATTTTCAACCATTGTATGTGCCTGTTCATATCTTGGAGTTCTATGATTTACTTGAAATGATGTATCAAGGGTAATTTTACAATCTGCGTTTGGAGGTGACAGGATACAAAGGAAACTGCATTTCATGTTATCTACTAATTTTCTTTTAAAATACTCGACAAGATTATTCTTGTGGGTCGGTAGTTTTGTTTCTAAATGTCTACGAAGAAGTGATGTTGTTAAACTGCTATGTTAGTAAGAACTTTGTTGCAGATTACTAAAAATTTTGACTTTTCTGTAAAATAAAATTCCAATTGCAAATAATAGCAATCATTTTTTCGCTATTGTCATAACTTCTTACCATGTTCTCCGATTTTTTTTTTTTTTCAGTCGGGTAAGATGATAGCTCACAACAGCTTTCAATATAATCTCCTCACGTTATTTCGAAATCAGCTGGTGAATTTGAAAACCAAACAACTGACTTATTTGCCAAGATTTTGTCAGAATCTACTAAATGGTTCATTTTCAAGCATCGAGCCACTATAAAATTACAGTATAATAATTATTTATACATGAAGAACTTCATTTAATAAAGTTACTGTAACGTATGACTAATCGCAAACTAAATCACTCAAAGTTTTCAAGCTTTTTTTGAGAAAGTATGTTTGCACGCTTATTTAGTAGAGGAATATATCTACTTTGAGAAATTAATCATGCTTTCTGTTTTAATATCCATCCTGCACAAAACATCACTTAATGGATAGATTTTCAATTTCGCGAAAAACAACTACAGGAGACATCTAGTTTCTTCTCCTTTCTTAACGCCTTTCTCCTTTGCTGTACTCGTGATGCTATGCGTTAAATGTATATACATACAAACATACACGCACGCACGCACGCCCACACACACACACACACATACACACACATATATATATATATATAATTATTAAGGAATTATAAATAGTACATTAAATAAATGTATGTAATTTTATTACTTCATTATTTTTTTTTACGTTTGCGATTTCAAATTCTTTTATTACTGTATTATTTCAACAAATAATTTTTATATTCTTAAGAACCCTAGAAATTTACGACACACCGGATGAAACTAATTTTTATAATAATTATAATGCATTTGCACTGGATATTGAGAATGAAGCGGTAATCATCATTAAAATTTTACTGAGTCTCTATCTCTCAATGGCATAAACCAAACTAATCCAACATCGTGGTTAATATGTTTGTCGATGTAAACAAGCAAAGGGACCTGGCTGTAATAGAATCGACGAACGCCAATTTCACTGTCTTAATCGCTTCTATTTGCTGGAGTTTCGGTGATGCTTCAGACTGGAAATATTAACGAATTTAGAGCTGAGAAATATACTTATTATGGCATTGGTCTGTCAAAGGAGAGAACAATGCCATAATAGTGGTGATTTCAAGCTCAATTGCTATTTCTCTGATGTGTTTTGCTTATGATCCGTTCATTCATGGTATAATCGAGGAATGGTATCGTTCCTTTGACTCAATTGCTGAGAATCCTATAGATTTGGCCATCTTAATTATTTTAACCCAACATCAAAACTTTCTTATCCTTTAAAATATTTACTATTATTGAGTGAGGCACTACCACCGTCAACATGTCTGTCAATATTTAAAGAAAATTGTTATTTATTTTCCAATAAATAACAGTGCAATAACTATATGGATTTAAATTTATATATTCGCTATTTTTTACGTGAGCAATTATAAATTCCGTCATTAACATATTAATTTCGCTGATCCCTAGTGTTTGTGAGCCATCGTTTGAAACGAATGTTGTCGAATATATGAAAGTTCCCAAATTCGAGATTAAATAAAAATATAGAGGTAGCAACTAAGTAATCACTCTTGTCAATTCATTCATGTACTCAAAATTACTAGGGTCATCACCAATTGCCTCATGCGGTTTCTTAGTGTGACGGTAATAAATAACCAATCAGTCACAATTGCACTTCGTAAGTATTGTTTCGTTGTAACCATTTTAATTTACTTTGTCTAACTAGACAGCATTATTATTGTATTTGTTGTACTAACTAGACAGCATTATTATTGTAACAGTTGCGGTTAATTGAATTTTCTATCCAAATATGTACCACCACTTTCCTCAGATGGTTGAGAGAGGGAGAATTATATTTTTAATTGAATAATATAGTAAAGAGGGTTGTCTTTAATTCCATCTGTATTTGTTGCAATGATTAAATCAAACTCATAGGGTAACTTTGAGCTTCGTAATAATTTAGTAGCAAGTAACATAGTCTTACCATCCATAACAAATCCATAGTGAAAATGGATTTGTTGTTTTATTTACCATAACTCTCTCACGCTTATTCTTACCTATTTTATGTATTTATCTAATTTAATGAAATAATATATTGGAACTCACAGAACATACATTTATTTTTAAGTACGAAATTCTGCACTTACAATAAAAATATGTTACTTAGGCAAATAAGACTTAGATCCCTTAATTAAACATAGGTTCCTTAGAATAAAGCATATGAATAAGTGGAATAACGTTTGGGGGAAGAAAAAATCAGTGATTGAAAAGGATAATTTTATTAACTGAAGCTCAATTTTTATTTCACTCAAGCTGTTTTGATAGGTAAATTGCATTAGGTATGTTATATTATGCAAGAAAGTATTTTATAAATTCTAAGCTAGACATAACGCGTTACTTCTGAAAAATATATATAGGTATTAAGAATTTCATGAATATTGTTACATATACATTTCAGTTACATTGTAGAAAACATTATAATAAATTTTACCCAAATGCCTAGTAATTGTGTAATATATCCAAAAGATAAATTTATTTAAACATAAAACCTTTTAATAGCACATAAATTATCTTTTTAAAATATCTTTTATTTTGATTTTTTTAATTGGTGACAACAAGAACTGAGCGTTGATATCTTAAGTGTATTCAAAGTACAATTGTTGAAGCACCCAAATGTATCTGTAGTTTATAAAATATATCCAATCACTAAGGGCAGGTATTCATCTCATGACGATTGTTCTTTCAATGTGGGGCGATAATCCGTCATTATTCGGCTCCTGTGCCATACCTCTATCTGATATATTAAGCAGATACTATAAAACTCTAAAAGAAAACACACAAGATTAAACACAAGCGAAAATATTTATTATTACTAGAGAATATCCAAATGAACTATCTTTAGAAATTAGGCCTAATTCACACACACTCAGTCCATTCGCTACCGGAGGGAGAAAAAAGAAGTGCTTCTCTGGGCCCGCGACTTCTTACCGCGGAGTGTTACGCTGTGCCCAGACGATTTTAGATATTAAGCCTAATTCGCGAAAAAAAATTCCTCTAAAATCAGCTATTTATTAAAATATTTTGGTATTTACATATATTATTTAAAATGCAACAAACTTAATATATACGAAAGAAAAAAAAAGATTTAATTGAAAATTGAATGCTTTATACAAAAAATTACATCAAAAATCATACTTTTAAGAAAATACAAAATACATTTACATATGTTACATAAATTTCATGGTTTAAGGATGTACCATTATATGGAATATATAGATATAAAAGATAAATCTTATTTTGCTGTATGGTATATTTATAAAAGAAATCAATACATAGTATAACGTCACATGTCTTACACACATATTTTGACACTTCACGCAAGATTTTGTGCAAAAGGCCCATCTTAGTCCTCTTTTTTTTTACTTTAATGTCTATGCGCAGATTTTGATTATTTTCGCTAACATTACTGTCAGATTCATTCGTTATTTCGCAAATCACAGTATCAGATAAATACTTTCTTTTCGTCATGACTGTTGCTACAAATAAAAACCGACCCAATGAAAAAAAAACATCTGAGAACATCTGCTACCGAAAGCCCTAACCCCCTTAAAGGCTCATAAATTCTCCTTCGAACTTCTAAGAAGCAAGCAAGAAAGAATAAAAGCAAACCGAAAGCAAGAATACTCTTTAAATCATGTCATTACATTTAAAGAACAGCTCCGCAGCACGTGCTTTTAACAATTACTCCCCTTCCCTCCTAGTAGCCAGAAGTGAAATCCAAGCCTATATCAACAAGGTCAACACTCCAAATAACCTATCTATATAGATTTCGCGGTATTGTAACGCCATACACTAACATTAAAAAAATCAAATAAAACGTTCTCATCGAGCATACCTCTATTGATACGCTGGACTTTAGAAGACTCTAAAGTCCAGCGCCCGTATCGCCCGTGATACGCTGAGCACAGGAGAGCCAACACGAGAGTATCGCCTGTGATACGCTGGGATCGAAAGGGTTAAATAAGAAATCTCTTACCAGTCTATTCGTTAGGGATTTCACAACTTTCCGCAACAGTAATAATGTAGATTAATGCTCTCTCTTATAGTGGACCTCATTTCATTCCACAAAACTAACAGAATAATATCAGCTCAGTAACAATTCTCTGATAACCAGTTTTTATTCTATATCTCCCTTTATTTTCCGATAATTATGCATCAATTATATAACATTAAACCTAAATTACCTTATTTCTCTTTCTAACTTTAACTAATTTACCTAATTATATTTCATTTTGGTTAAGAAGAAATTGTAATATTTGTGATTCAATTTCATAAAAGTCCCCTAGGTTAGTGAAGAGAAAATCATGAAGAGCCCAATTTCACAAATGGTGCTTTCATTTAAGTTCTAGTTTTTAACCTATAATTTTTGAATATGCAAACAGTGGAGAAAATTTCCTAACTGATACTATTTAGTGATGTATTGTATGTGTTGAAAATGGCATGTAATAAATACAATCCATTTATTTTTTTGTAAATATTATTGCACAACAACAGATCTTAGTCAGTCTTACTTAATGTTATTTTTTCTACTTTGCTTTCCCACTATAGATCTCTTGAGTCCAATTTTGTATATGTTCTTTCTAGATATTAAAAAATTTATTAATATAGTATTCTTCCATTTTTTTTTTAGAATTTTATTTAAAGAGACAACACATATATATTAGTATAAGTAAGATGACTAATCGTCCTCCTTCTGTAGGTTCTATTCTTTCACGAAAAGTGTCCTATTTTTCGATATTTTAAGACTATTCCGTTAATCTAATTAAATTTTTTCGTCCACTTTTCATTATAAAAAATTGGTCACCTTAGTATAAAGAGTATTATATATTTAAAAAAGCTTGAAAAACAACACAATTTTATTTCTGTAAAATTATTATCTTTTTGTTGTATTTTTAAATATAATTGATACTTTTTTATGCACAAAAATATTTTCAGCACATATTTACATGCTTTGGAGAAAAAAAATCTTATTATGAGGTACAACTCGTATGCGCATATCAATCTCTTTCATTTGTATTCCTTTTTTGTCTTTTTCTTTCAAGGGTAGGTCAAGTATATTGTAGAATAAATACACCGGATATCTAGTAATTTCCCTTCTGAGAAAAGGAGGCTGATCATTTATCTGTAGTATCTACTCCAACTTTAGTTTCATTACAGCATGCACTAATAATTGGTTTCTTTCCTTGTTATTTGAAACTTCAGCCTCGTGATATTATAGTAGAAAGGCGGATAATCTTATATTTCATTTTATGCCTACATAAATTATGAGTTGAAAATAATATAAAAACGAGAAAAAATCAAGCTGTACTTTTCAAACATTATTTGAAATGCAGACCATTCAAAATAATTTGTTTTTGCTTATACTTACGTTCAAATTGGTGATACGAAGCAATTAGAACTTGTCACGTAAATATCCTAGTAAAATCTCCTTCATTATGGTTGCACCGTCATTAGTCAGTATAAGTCAGGAATAAATATTAAATACATAGAAACTGCATTTTTTATATTTAGATCTATGAGTAACTGAAAGTCAGCTCTTCAGAGCCTTCTATAATTATGAACATTTCCCAATCCACTTCAGAAACCAAAATAATGAATAAAATTATATTAT
>BMAW01111641.1:47237-65890 GCA_019974015.1 Nephila pilipes
CCTTTTACAGAAACTTGGAAAAACGTATAAACATGAGAAGAAAGAGATGTATATTTTCGCTTGAAAAACATACGCTTTTTATGCAAGCGGGTTTTAAAGTTTTTAATGTATTTTTTAGAGTATAAATGTAAAATGAATACAAATTAAATATTCTAAAAGTAAATACATTCGATCCATTGAATTGGAAGCCAAAATTAGGTACTACAATTGTAATTAAGTTTCAATTTCAATAAAATTTGCAGTCAATGTCTTAGACTAACAGCTGTAAAAATATGCATTACGTCCTTGTTATGATATTGCGACAAAGTGTACAAGTAACGGTGGTACGTAGGTAAAGCGCTCGTCTGCACATCGAAGGTTCTTGAGCTCAAACAACGTTAAACATCCACGCAAATCTTTTGCTTAATTATTCTCTGTAACCTTCTATAATTTCTAAGGTCTTCCAGAATATTCTTGATTTTCCAGAGCAGTGTTCCAGAATAATCTCATGTGTTCTCAACCAAGTGTAGCCGTTCATAGTCTATTTATTAATTTCGTTATTCACTTATCCTAATTCAGCATCGTTAAAAGCTATAAAAAGTAAAATTAAGACTCATATTAATTCAACCATTCCTACAATATTTGTACATTGTTTGTATTAGTTGTAAATAAATAGCTCGAGATCATTGCCGAAAATGAAAAAGAAAAACAGCTGGAAAAAAGATTGTTTGCCAATTGACGGGTCAAACATTAAATCTGCAAATAATTTATTTTCTGCGTTACTTTCAAAGATATCGAATATTATTTGCATTTATTAGTTTGTAAGAAACATTTTAATGAATAAATTTATGTAAATGTCCATAATGTTTGCTTTTTCTTTATCAAAACGATTGTTTAAAGCACTTAACAAATTATTTCTCATTTATGGAATATATATTTATGCAATTCTTTAAAAACAGTATTGATTATTTCAGATCAATTCCTGAATAATTTTTAATGGCATATTGTCTCATGATGGCTAAAATTCGTTCTTTGTTTCAAAATTACAAAACGATAAAATTCTAGGATAATAGAATCAAAGAAGTTACGGAATAAAATAATGAAAAACAATATTTAGATATGCATTTAAATAGTATCCTTAAAATGTTTTTGATTAGCAGTGTTCGGTTTCAGATCCCCTGTTTAAAAAAGAGATAAAATCACTAAAATAATTTCTATAGTGAAATTTGCTTAAGAAAATGCATTATAACATACGCACAGAAAAATATTAAATTAATAATGAAAATATATCGCAAAATTGATAAAGTTTTGAACATACTGCAGATATGATGGAAGATTTCAAAACCAAACCGTGCAGTGCTTATATTCTTATAAGAATAATATTAGTCGTTTTAAATGTACTTGTAGTTCTATAAATAGGTAAATTAAATAGAAAGGAGCTGCTATTCATATTGGAAAGCGTACGGGGCTGAAATGAATTATTTTAATTGCAAATTTAATGACCTAATAAAAGGAACAAAGAACCATAATGTGAAAAAAATTACTTTTAAAGTGTTATACAGTGTTATTGAAATATAATTATTGTACACAAAAAGTATAAACTCTACTAAAACCCTGATACGATATGTATCACAAAAACAAGGAGATATAGATAGGGTACCCCTAAATTCCTCGCATGTTTTAGTACTCTTAATTTAATTTACGCATTTATATACATGACAGAAATTAGTACCTTTTTTTTAATTAATACTGGGAAAACATTCATACACAAAGCAAACGTAGTAATGTTACTTTATTCAGTGAACTTTTAATCAAACACTAAGGGCACATTAAGAAATTTATACAATTTATTGGCAGAATTAATTTTTATAATGTTTTTAGAATTATAAAAAACGTTAATAAAAATGAATTACATTAAATTTAAATGCCATTTAATGCTAATAATACTGAAAATACCAAAATTCCAACAATCTAGGAAAGGCGTTTAAAAAGATAATGAGAGTATTAACTGCGGAATGTTTGAATGCATGAAAAGAAGCTCATTTTAAGTCAGCTGCTTTTAACACATAAAATTGAATAAAATATTTTTTGACCAAATATAAATTAAATTATTTCCAATTTTTTTTATCCCCAGTAAATGAAAATGTACTCTTTTAAAGCAGGCAGAGAACTTATGACTTATATAATCAAAATTTAATTTAAAAGGATTAATAACATATTGCGTGTTTCAATTAATCAAATTCTGGTCTTATATTTAAATTAAATAATTTTAATATAAGCGTATGTTCTACAAAAATGTTATACTTAAATACATTGTTAAAAATAATGAAATGCTTTTCCATTAATTCTTATCACATTAGTGACAATTTTTATGTTGTGTAAACAGTTTTGTTTTGCATGAAATATTATTAATGAGTTCATTTATTTACCTCTTTATTTATATTTGTTTCAAGTGGCATTATTAAATATTTCAATCAAATTAGTCTAGTGTAACTGAAGGGAAATATGTTCTTATGGTTAACGTTGAAATAAGAATGAAGTTTTGGAATGTTCTCGTAGTAGACTGTATTCTTGCTTTATTTTTTACTACAAAATAGTTATATTTACAGTCCGTAAAATTTAACATTCCATATTTTTCACAAAATTCTGCCGGAATTGAATGAAATTAACAAAAATTGCTGACAATTTAAAAAGAGCTGCAATTTTTAAATTGTGTAATAGACATAATAGTTAACATAATTAAAAGAAAATATTTTACTTATAATAACCAATTTTATATTTAAGACGCCATGTCTTACATAAAAGTGAATTTTTAAAATGAGAGAAGAAGAATTTTTTTAATTTTCTAGAATTGTACTGGAGAGCAGTGATGTATGTTTCAGAAATGAGTCCTTTAATATTAAATGAGCTTTTGTAACATTTGAAGATATACATTGTTCTGTTAGAAACCTTTTAATGTTATATAAACCACTCGATAGATATTTTTTCCTTATTCTTAATAAAGATGACTCTTAAAGATTATTATTTTTTTAATAATTATACGAACTAATTAAATAATTCATCCAATTAATTTTTGTTATGTATTTTTTTATACTTCTGGACATTTTTTTGTTGTATTTTATTTATAATTCTACTATAAATGACTTTTCCAGAATGAATTTTACAAAAAGGATAAAAAAAAAAAAAGCAAGGAAAAAAACTAAAATAAAAAAGAGGTAAAATACTAATTGCTGATAAAAACATGAATTAATTTCTGAAATTTTCAGAAGTTGATCTAGTTAAATTGGCAAAGGTATGGGAGCAATCATTGCAAAGTAATATATACTATCATCCTGCAATTGTAATTATTTCTCTTTTCAAAAAGACTTTCATTGATAAATCTCCGAAGGCAATCAATTTTATCTAATTCAAGACTTACCATTTGAAAAAGAAAAAAAAAATCAATTCAATTTTGGCGTCAGAATAGACGTATTTCCCCCCCCCCCTTTTTCCTTTTAAGTACATTTGCTGAATGTAAAATTGCATTCAAAAGCCGGTATGTGGATTATAAGATGCATACTGGCTTTTCTAAGAATAATAAATGGCATAAGTGTACGATAAGGAAGATTCAAAGACATTTAATCAATCAGTTTAATATGAAAAAAAAAAAAAAGTAGTTATTGTAAAAATTTGTAAAATTAAACTTAGAAGCTTTAAAAATGGAATTCATTTAGCTGTTGATTTTAAGCAACTTTTCAAACTATTACTCTTAAAACAAAATATAATATAATTCCTCTAAATATTCTACATTAGCTTTCTATTTGTCATTTTAGTATTATATTAATTTTTTAAAAAACTTATCTACCGACATGAATTTTTTTTTTAAAGAATATAGTTCGACTGAAATAATTAAGCAAGAATTTCCAAAATATCTTTGTTTTTTGAAATATTTTAATTTTTATATAAAATTATTAGAAAAATTCGAAAAAAATTAAAATTAAAAAGATTCTTTGAAAATTAGAAAAATTAGAAAAAAGTTAGAAAAAAAAAATTTAAAAAAATAGGGAAAAAAATTAGAAAAATTCCTCGGATCAGAAAAGGCTGAAATTTTAAATATGCTAAGACTTTTATATATGTAAATTTCTCATATCAAGCAATTCAAAAATTATGTCAGCCTTTTTGAAATGAATAAGAAATAAATACCGTATTTTCAATGGACATCTATGTATTATAATGTATTTATATCAAGGAACATATTTTTTTAATATTCAGAAAAAAATATTATTGACGAATAATGCAATTGTTATTATTCAAAGTACTTATGATATTTGTGAAATGTTGAAGCTTGTTTCAATTTTTCAAATAGGCTAAGGTAGTTGGGGGGGGAGGGGTCTAGATTATGAAATCTGTAACTTCTCGAGGCAAATTACGGTTACAAATCCTAGATCTATAAGAAAAAATTGTACAGGATAGTGCAGCTTTTGGAAGTTAAATATAAATGAATCTGTAAGTTCTTGCTTAATATTATTTAGAAGTTAATGTGAGATATTATATTATGCGCCAAATATTGACTTCTGACAATATCTGCTAATACAAATCAAAACCAACTCTTTTTGATCATACATTATAGGAAAAATTTAATTCTTTACCGTTTGTGTCAGATCACCTAGATGCATGACTTATTTTTATTTTCGCAACTGGTTTCACATATGTGTGTATATAAAATTCTATTATTTTCTATTCTTTAGGCTACTTACGGTAAAGATGCTGCTATTTTGCTTTTATGTAAGTTCTTTCATTTACACTAATTTGTGTTGCACATGTACTATGCATTGAATATAACAAATTGGCTATATTTTTTTTCCTATTTCAATGATTTATTTTTGTCACTTACATAAATGTAATTTATTGTTGATACATCTAAAATATAATTGTTATATTTCCGGAGGAATTATTTCAGTAGAGGCGTACATATATTTCAGAGATATGACACTAGTATTTATGTTCCATTGATATGTTTTATTTGGAAGGGAATAATTTTCACGATATTTTAAGCTATTAATGTATTACTAATTTCTGGTTACTGGTCAACATAGAGATAAAAATAGTTTATAGTAAGTGTAATACAGCTGATATATAAAATATCCATGTAATTTTATTTGATGGTTGTGATAAAACTGATAATGAAAGGCATTATCCTTCACGTTTTAATCCATCTCCATCATGTAAGGTTCCCCAACTTTCGAATTCTTCAGTTCATGTTATACCAGAAGAAATGTGTTGCACGGACTTTGAGGAATTAATAGAATGACACCATGAAGACTCACAAAAGGAGCAAAATCCTATGGGTTTATAATCAGAGTGCAAAGAGGATAATGAATAATTTTACTTTTGTCACAGAAAGAAAGGAAATTAAGTAATTAGTTTTATATTTGGAAAAAAAACTCATTATGGTTTTACAAAAATAAGGAGATTTAATCTAATAATAAAGATCCCATTCCTGATTGGTAGATCTCGTGGTATAAACCTAATTTTAGAAATATGGGTTTGTTTAATTATAATAAATAAAAGTTCTTTTGCGTATCAAAGTTCTGTTCTCAGTATTGTGTATCTATTTACCCTAAATCTTGAAATTAATTACATCAGTTAGCCAGAAGGTAATCAAATTTCTCTCATATGATAAGAGAACAATAATGCAGCTCCTGTGATACTACAGTTGTATTAAGTAATTCTGTTTTTGTCTAGTGTAAACACATTGATACTTATCCGAGAAGACATACGCATCAATGGTACTCTAAATAAATATGCTACTTGTAAAGCAATTTTGTTTGTAAAGGTGGCTCGACTGAGTGTGGAAATTACTAAATTTCAGTATTCAGTAATTGAATAATCGGAACATATATAGAAAATGAACACCAAAAAGAACCAGGTAGAAGTGGTTCTTGATCTAGGCGTCGGAATATCAATTAATGAATATTGCTGATATTTATTTCAGAAGTAACAATGCCTATCAATCTAATTTATGCTCTTTGTGAGCATATATTCATGTGTGAAAGAAAAAGTATCTTAGAATTGATAGAACCACCAGGTGAACAATTAATCAACAATTAGACCTTTCAGGTAAGAGTAAGGAAACAGGGGGAAATTTCAGAGTAGGAACAAAAACAATCCGCCATTGGCCATAACACAACTGAAAAGCAGAACGATTGTTAAGTAGGCTGTCACAGCATCAAAATCATGTCTATTAACTATCTAAGAATACTTGCACAAAAATTACCGAAATCATCTTTCGAAAAACTGAATTTTAAATCAAACAAACCATTACTTCATTTTCCGTTACATTTGTACACGGCTAATTCCTATTACAAGATTTCTGGGTCTATCAGCTTAGAGAAAGGTTAACGAGGTATGAATTTTGTTCAATGACGATTACCATTTCCTGCTGTGTACGAACAGCTAGTGCAAATGAGTCTGAAAACGTCCAAGCCAATATAAAACATTACATAAAATTATAATTTTGCGTATTCAAACAGTACATCAAACTGTTGTTGTATAACATCTTTCAAAACCAAAGAGACTGAGTCTAGAATACAACGATTAAGTTCTATTGTATTGTAAACTGATTACATGTTAAATTTAAATTGTCTGTAAATGGCCAATTTGGTGCAGTGGGTAAATTAGGAAAATAAAAAAAATTCAACTGAGTTAAATGAGCCTAAAACATCATTTTATTATTATTTATATTAAAAGAAATCCTCTAAAAGATTAAGTTTAATTGTGAAGTAAATGTATTCCAATTTCTGTATAAATGAAAAAAGTATTCTTACTCAAAAGTTTCCTCAAAAAATCTAAATTAATTTAGATATAATTGCTTTCATTATTTTAGTAATCTGGAGAGACTTCGTTTACTTTATACAATTTTTTGATTTTTATATCTTTTGCTTTATACAATTTTTCTTTACTCTAAGAATTAAACATAGTTTTCTAAACAAGGAATACTTTGAATAATCATTGCCAGGGAAAACACGGGATATAATAAATTCTGAAATACAAAATGCTGGATTATATTTCATAAAACCGATTGATGTAGATTGATTTCAAATTAAATCAGTAAAGCATTTTATACGCATTTTGTTTCAGCAACAAATATAATGTGGAGATGTACTAGAAAAATGTAAGAGCAGATACATGATTTATTGGGATTGTTAAGATCCAACAGTTTTTAAACTAATTTAGTTTAGAGAAGCAAGCAAAATCTTATATTAAGGATTATATAATTTCAATTAAATATTTTATTTTTACTTTTGAGGAGAAAAAAAAAAACAAAAATTGTATTATATGCATTAAATTGCTTTTTTATTCATCTTTAGTTGAAAGAGTTCTCTATCAACGAATTAGGAAATTAAAATAAATGTATAAGGACACATTTAAAGACACATAGAGTACACATAGACAGCAGTGGGAAATCTATATTTTCATAGTCCGAAACGATTTCCTAGGGTGGCAGTGACGACCCAAAACCCAAGAAAGGCAGGACGCGAATAAGAGGAGAAAATATATTTATAATTCTTAGTACAGCAAAATACTTGTGAAATCTTTGGCTGATGTACGCGAAAAATGGCGCTACGTAAGCTGAAGCATCAAATGACTGTGTATAGGAACACTTAGTTTTTGTTGCCGCTCTCATTATGAAGCTTCATTTTGCCTACCGACAGAGCGGTAGGAGAAACGAAGCTTCAAAACAACGTTACACGAAGGCTGAGTTCACCTATATGCATTTGGTATAAGGGGCCGCTGATTGCAATGGACGAACCGCACAAAGGTTGTATGCCTAATGGTTATCTCAGAAGAAAAACTAGTATCCATACCTTCGTCGTACACTTGCACCAGAGATTATTCGACAGCAAATTATTCATAGTGGACACATAGAAACGTGAGTGAAGAGTAAGAACGTCAAACAACGAGGAGACCATGCAATACCTGATACAGAACGATCCCGGAACTAGTTCGCGGGATATCACCAGTCTTGTTGGGATTTCCCAAATGTGGATTCAGCATACTAACAATCTACGCCCCTATCGCATGCAGTGCTTGAAGTTACTGCACGAAGCCGATTTTGCTCAACGATTGACCTTTGCACGCTGGTATTTAGAGATGCATGCAAGATATCCCTATTTCCCAGGCACCGTTTAGTTCATTGATGGGTCGACCTCCACTCTGGAGGGAATGTTCAATTCACCTAGCATCAATGTGTGGTGAGCAAGCATCATCAGCAAGCATTGCTGCTGCTTTTGGATGATGCACACGTATTCTCTGCTATGCGTTCTTAAATGTAGTTTCAGCGTATGGCTAAAAGTGGATCAAGTGGAGTGGTGCAGTGCATTGGCCCACTTGATCACCAATCCTCAGTTAATGCCCTGATTTGTTCTTAGAGAGGTACGCAAAATCACTGGTGAACAAAAATCCCAGTAATAGTGCTAAGAGTCTAGTTATATGCATTGCTGCTGGGGAAGTCTGGACCACACCCGGTATTTTCACTAACGTTCGATCTTAAATGTGCAGGAGATGTTATGGCTACATCACGGCACATAATTGTTATTTTGTACACCTACTTTGATGGCGATCGTTTTCCCTTTAATATTCTTTTTTCTTAGTTTTTTGCTGTACTAAGAGTAAAAAACATGCTTTTTTCTCTTTTTTGTATTGTGTCTTTCTTCTGTTTTGTGTCGTCACTACCACACAAGGAAAACGTTTCCTGCCATGAATTAGTATTTGAGTCCCCATCGTCTATGTCTATTGTATATTTTCATGAAATTTTGCAACCCATGTATTGATACAACCTGCATATGCACTAAAATCAAGCTGCACTGATAGCTGTTGCAAAACCAACACTTGGCACATAATCTGCATGTATCAAGACTTGAAATTTCTAACACATCGATCAATAACTCCAAAGACTAACCCAGAGATGTCACTCGTAGTAAACCAGTAACCAGGTCTTTCTAGAGTACTAACCTTTGCTTGAAACGTGTCAAAATTTTAAGTCGATCGGACCAGGAAAAAGGCTTTTTGAAGTGAAGTGAAAAAGGTTTTTTCCAAGTGGGTGCCGCGATTGCTTTCGATGGAACAAAAACAGCAACGAGTTGATGATTCAGAAAGCAAACAAAAAAGATTTCTTGCGAAAAAAAAAAAAAAAATAAAAAAAAAAATTTTAAAAAAAAAAAAAAAAAAAGATTTGGAAAAGCGTTGGAACGATTGTATCACCCTAAAAGGTGATTAACAAAAGGTGTTATGTTGATAAATAAAAAAAAATTTGCAAAAAAAATGTTGTTTTCAATTTTAGACTCGGGAGTTATTGATCGATGTGTTATACATAATAGGGGGTAATCCTTAGTCTCGTAGTACTCGCTAAACAATCTATATGGGTACATTTACACCGCGGTAAACCTTGTAACATCCTATTACCTCGGATGTTATCTTGTGCCATCACTAATATCTAATATTAAACAATATGACACCAATAATTACAGAGTCACCAAAACAACTTTCAACATTTATTAATATATAACCACTAAGACAGTAATAATATAACTCTCCTGGTCAAGTTTATTAACACCTTAATTCAACCCACCAATAATAATCTAACAGCTTCTTACCAACTGCAAGTCTTAATCTGGAACAACTGCTGAAAGCACTAGAACAATTCTCAATCCGAGTGGTTTACACTCGGACCTCAACTCTAATCCTCAAGTCAACCTTTCAATACTATAACAATTAGATTCCACCTCCTCTCGTTGCAACGCCTCTCTGATCCTCCTTCTCCTCTCTTTCTCTACTCCTTCAGATGGAGTTTATATACTTCTTAATTTAACCGCTTCACTTCATTCCTAACTGCTTTGCATATTACCTTCTTCATCACGTTTCATTTTTGGTTGGGCAAAGGTTGTTTAGCGAAAGCAATCAATCTCAATTGAAAGTCCCTAAGGTTAGTGAAGAGAAACCGCGAATAGCCCAATGTCACAACCCCTCCCCAGAAATGAAACGTGATTTATCGTTGGGTACAAAAAAAACCCAGCGTGAAATTACGATTAAAGTCTGAATGCCTACGTAACTGGACGTTATCCTGAACTCTATTACTTTCTGAATTCTAAAGCTATTTAATAAATTGCCTCTAAATTTATACCCTCTTAGTAAGTAAATTTGAAACTTTCTGAATGTACTGGTTACCCCTAAGCCATTAATATAAGCTTAACCCAAGGAGAGTTTTACAAGAATTAAAAACTAATGTTAACAAACATATTTTTATTATAGCATTCAATTTCTTGTTCCTTCTCAGCCGGAGAATTTGTTTCTTCGGCTCCTTTCCAAGTTGTAGTTCAGGGTCTGTTACCCTGAAATGGATTGACTTGTACATCATTTTGTAAAAATTTAAACATTAGCAAAACATCATTCATATTAATATACATAATTTTCTACATTAAATTCAAGAATTTGATGAATGACGCGATCTGGTCAAGAGACAGAACAATGCCAAAAATGCGAACTTACGCAGCGCTAAGTGTTAATATTAATCGCGATCCCTAATTACGCCACGCTGTGACCAGATGTATAACATAAATACAGTCATGAAATGATTATACATAATTCATGCAAAATAACCAGACATCTACTCTTAAAAAAACAAATCAATGAATAAACAAGTGTTATACTTCTAACAAATGTTTACAATTTAAAAGTTCCAATCTTTATAACAAAAAATACTTTCCATCGGGAAAGATCACCAACTTGGTGATTTACAATTAACTAAATTCAAACCTTCTATTAAAGTTCTCAGCTCTTAGTGGAGTAAGAGCCAATGCCGTTTGCCGTATTGGAACTGAAGCCGTAAAAATTAAAGACTTGTTGTCTCAACAATGTAATGTCCTCAAATCAAATGTAATAACAAGGAACAATACAACCTGATATTTGTTATTCAAGACATCTCGGATCTGATTCAGCTATGTCGTGAATCTATTTCTCCTACTAGGCTCTCGGGTAGTTGAATCACCTTGCGATTCCATATCCTTTCCATAAAGGCTCGTTCCTCTGCTGAAATATCGGATGTCTCTCCTCGTTGCTTGTTCCTGCTGCGGAGATTGTAAGGACTCCTTGTGGTCTGCTCTCTTCTTGTGGCGAAGTTTTCTTCACTCTGCCGGATGTAGGTGGTTCCATCTGACTGCTCCTCTCGGATTGCCGTATTTTCTCGTCCTTCTCTCACTTGCACTGGCGAACGTTTGGCTGGCCTGGAATTATGTAGTGATGACTTTGGCCGCCTTTTCCTTCTTGTGTCCAACCTTATGGGCATTCTCCTTTTTGGAGGTGGCGAGTTTAGAGAGGAGGCTGAATTCTTAGATAATTGCCGCTTGCCTGGCTTATCCCTGTATCTGCTTCCCTGCTGGCTGGGACCTACCGCTTTCCTTAAGAAACGCTTATTTTGTGTCTTACTCTCATTACTCTCAACTGAGGTCTTCCGCTTCGTTTGTGGCACTCGGCGGTCTAGCCTCGAATTACCCTTACGTCTAATTGATTGAGGTTCTGGGCTTTCCTCATAGCTATCCTGTCTGCTATGTCCCGACCGTGTTCCTCGCTCCTCCCCATAGACACTTTGTTCAATCAACTCCCCCTCTCTATTACCTTTTCTTTGGTGGTAGAGTTTGACTTGGTCAATATTGACCGTGGTCTCCCTTCCATGCTTTAGGATCACTACATTGTTTTGTATCACACGAACCACTTTGAAGGGTCCTTCAAATTTTGGCTGAAATTTCGCTACCCTCTTCTGAATTGCAGAACTAATTGTATGCGTTTCCACTAATACGAGATCATTTACCTTAACCGTCCATTCCCTTCTCCTCTTGTTATAGTACCGAGCCTGTCTATTTTGCTGCATCTCCGTTCTCTGTTGAACCTCTGCCAAGAGTTCTTCAATATCCCTGCACACCATATCTCCATGCTCGGGGACCTGTATCAGTTTTTGGAAGGGCGTTATCAACTTACGCTTTAAAAACAGTTCGGCTGGTGTCTTTCCTGTAGTTTCATGCACCGCCATTCTAATTGCATAAGCAAACTGCTGTAGAAATTGGTCCCAATAAGTGTGGTTCGATTGCACGTAACTGGCAATCATTTGTACAATATTTCTATTGACTCTTTCCGAAGCATTAGCCTGCGGTCTATAAGCCGTAATTTTTATGTGCTCAATGTTCAAGGTGCGACATAGTTCCTCAAATATTTCAGAAATGAATTGGGGTCCATTATCACTAACTACTTTAATTGGAGCTCCATATCTAGATATATAACTTTTAAAAAGGGCAGTGGCCACTGCTTTAGCTGAAGCTTTTCGCAAAGGAATTAATTCGACCCATTTAGAAAAATTATCGACGATTACTAAAAGAAAACGATGCCTTTCGGGATTCGAGGCTGGGTACGGTCCTAGCAAATCTAAAGAAATTTGTTCATTTGGGTACGTCGTTTTTACAGAAATTAATTGTCCAGCTGGAAACGCGTTTTTATAATTATAGCGTTGACATATGTCGCACGTTGAAACATATTCATTTATAATTTTCCTCATTTTAGGAAAGTAGCACGGCTCTTTTATTCTGGCGTAAGTTTTTCTTATGCCAAAATGACCCGCCATTGGGTTATCATGAAATTCCCTCAATACGGATTCACGCAAAGTTTGTGGAATATAAGCTCGTAGTTCGTGATTAGAAGTTAGTATTTTTGCATAAAAAAGAATTCCATCAATTAGTTTAAAGTCTTGGGACCAATTTTCACATATTCCCGAGTTTATTGCCGAATCCTCCGGGTTTTCCAGATATCGATAAATATGACCCAATTCCGAGTCCTGCCAATTCCGTTCACCTATCAGCTGTTCTCTCGACGTTAATACTAGAGAATTGATAATGGCGCAAGAGACACCCTCTTGAGCCTGTCCTTCAAAGGGTTGTCTAGATAACATATCTGCCACCACATTCTGTTTTCCCGGCCTATGTTCCCATTCTATGTTAATGATAAAGAATGGTTATACAAATTGATATTTCTGATTGATATAACTAAACTTCTTAATGAAGTAAACCTAGGATTACATGGAAAGAGTCAAACAGTGCTTAAAAGTTTTGAGTATTGAAAAGTTTTTGTAATAATATCAAATATATTTTCCGTTGATATGAATGCTAGTACCTACAAATACTTCACAATTGTTAAAGTATTTTCAAATATATTGACTTTGATGCATTTAAGAAGGAATTTTTCAGAAGAAGTATAAATTTCCAATTCCAGATAACTGGACTTTTTTTAAAAAATAAAACAGACATACAAATAGAATAAATTTATTCATGCTCTAATACCTATAAAGAATTATTTCATGAAAATTCAAACAAACCATGTAATATCAATAAAAATACCAATTTGGGGGAAAAAAAGACTCTATGCCCTTTATGAAAAATTAATCTATGATAATATTTCTTTTAACATTAATACCATTTTAATTACAGTTAAATTAAAGAAAAGAATTTATAATCCCGCAATTTCTTTCAATTTGTAGGAAATAGTTTGCTTTGTAAATTTAACGAAAACATTTCTATATATTTGAAAGGAAAACACGAGATAGAAAAAAGTGTTTTCACAGTTGTTTGAAATTTACTTTATATTGGTATTCTAATTTGAATAGAATGTCCTAATCTAATCTTAAGAACACATAACATCATAAATTTACCAAATCATTGGGGTATGTCTGTATTATTTTAAAAGTTTCTTAACTATGTCAAGCACTTTAACTTCGAGAGGAAAAACATCGAAAGAAAAGTTTGAAATTGAGATAAAAAAAAACTTTTAAAAACAAATGTAAGTCTAACTTCATTGCTTTCAAAACTGTTTATTAACAGCAATTGACGTTTCAACGTTCATAGAAAATTTAGTGTTTGTATAACGTTTTTAATTGAAATTTAAAAATACATGAGATTGTAATTTCTAAATAGTATGTAATTGTCTGAGTTGGAATCAATATTAACTTAAACGTTCGTATGATATGCTTCAAAGTGGCATTTCATTTTTTATATTCAACATGAAAATACTGTATAAAATACTACTATACAACACATCATATTAGGACCAATTTGCTCCGTTAAAAACATTAAGTTCTTATTACAAACATATTCAAAATTAATTTATCACCGGCAAGTTCTTTTATACAAGGGCATTTCAGTAATATGATACAACTTTTGTGTTAACATCCCTCGTTATGGAATCGGAAAATACTTTTGAAGTTCAGATAATTAACTAAGATACTTTTTTCTTCTTCTGATATGCGTGGTCGTGGTAGCCTAGTGGTTATGGCCGTGGACTTGTGGCCGGCGGTTAGTGGATTCAAGTCCTGATGTCGCTAAAGTCGCCCCGTGCAGCCGAGGCTGATGCATGTTTAATCTGTCGGGGCTCAAGTTTCTTCCGATAGTGTAGAGTGGAATTTAGGATAGGGGAGTACCAGCGCAGGTGTCATCCGCGTCACTTGACTAGGGTTTAAAATCACAAGGTCCTTCGCCAATAGTCCTCGTCTTAGTTCTAGTGCTATGTTAAAAAAACCAATCTTCTGATTGTAGAATATGTCCTATTTATAAAGCTTACGGGATTTTATGATAAAAAAATAATCTTGAAATTACATTATATGACCTATGCTTAGCTGAATATCATATTCTTTCAAAATGCTACTGCTGCATACGGTTTTATTTTTATCTTAGAATTTTTTTCTTAAACATTTTATGTATATAATAAGTATAAGTGTCGAAAAATAAAAGGGTTTTTAAAGAACAAAATCTTAACCAGGATTGTTTGGGTTATGAATATGATAATCATTTACATAATGATCACCAATAATTCTTCATTGCGTGGCCATTCAATGATATGTGATGAAAAACTGGTACTGAGATGGCATCTAAATTTGGAAGAATAAGATAGAAGTAACAACATTGGTAAATAGCTGATATGCCTCGTGAATGATAAATATTGAAAAAAATATGCATCTGGTTTTGTACAGCTTCTCCTTAAAAATAAATAATATTAATGCCACATAATTTTTGCTAGTGTGTTATGGCCTTTTTCCATTGTTCATATTAAATTTCATGCAACTAAAGTATTATAATAATGTTACAATATGCAAATACATTATAAAGATAATTAACAAAATTATTACAAATTCAATAATTCTTAAGCAGATTGTATAGATACAGACATTTGAAAGTATTTATTTCTCCGTATTTTACAATAAAACTGTGAAAGAAAATGCTGAAATAATATAATTTGAGGAAATAAAGCAAATGCTGTAAGCTGTAGTTTTGTTTGAATTTTTAGTCACGTATTGAGTAGGAATTAATTAAGACAAAAACAATTTTTATTAAGAAATTGTGCACCAAATATGTCTATACTATTTCTTTTAAATCAAATTCAATAGCTTAATAAACTCAAATGTTAGTGAACGGTGTTTAGTTTTTTTAACATTTAATAATTGGCTAAAAATTGTTTAATCAGATAAAGAGTTACATGAAGCATTTTTCCATATTTAAATATAAATGAGACATTACTTATGAAATTCATTTCACTGTATTTGCCACTAGTTTTATTTACTTTTATGTAGAGCAGTTTAAAAATCAGAACACATTTAATATTGCCAAGTATCCACTCCTTTTAATTTTCTAAATACTGCACTTTCTTGATTATTTATTTATAATTTTGAATCTTTTAAAGAACTGTAAGAAATGAACGAAACAACTAGCGAAACATTTCTTTTCTACACGTAATCATCAGAATATAAAAGGCTTCCTGTATTTAAAATTTTAACTACCCGCAATGAAAGAAAAACCGAAAAGAGACTCTTCTTTTAACCAATCACAAATGTTGGATGAATAATGTTGAGTCCTGACAAGAATAAATGATGGAAGGGGAAAAAAAGGATATTAAACTTTTTCGGAACTCTTGTGCGTCGAAAAGTGAACGGAAAGACGCATCTTGCATCTATAAATGTATTTTCCCTTTCGTTCATTATTATTTTTTCTTTATTGTACAGCAATATACTTGGGAATCTCAGAACGGAATCAATGTCTTGAGTTAGCTACGTCATCTGGAGATAAAAATAGAAATACTTTTAAGCCCTACTGTAGTTTTACGTAATCCCAACCAATTTGTCAATAGTGAACACTATTTTATGTGAAAACATAGAAAAAACTAAATAACCTCTACTTACTGAATAAAAGGATCCTTTTGTAAATACATTTACTTCAAAAGAGCTAAGATAAATAAGCATTTTCATTTCAAAGAACGAGTTTATTTAATCGTATTGAAAAGGCTCGAGTGATATAGTTTCAGACGTAAAACTGTATAGACTAGAGGAAATAGCCTGAAAAATTAGTTATCGAGATAATCACTATTTATTGCTGCATAACTGTTAAAAATATTATATTTTATAATTTGAAACCAGTAATAATTCAAATAAATCTCTTTTGTTATGTCGTTTCCTTGTACTCGCTTACTGGAGACATTATTTCATTTTATTTCTGAAGGTAAAAAATAAAATGAATTTTTGGTTAGGGGAAAGATAGATTGTCTAATAAAAGAACTGTTTTCGTATGAAATGACACAATTAAAATTTAATCTTCTTATATTGAAATAATAAAAAAGACTTTTTAGAGAGAATCAGTTCTCTTTTTTTTTAAAAAAAAAAAAGAGGTTAAATGAAAATTTCAAAACTTCTTCAAATTTGAAAAGCTAAGGAAACTTTTTTTCTCAAAATGAAAGGATATTAAACGTTCTTTTACTTCCTTGGATGAATGTTTTTAATTTTCTTCTTAATTTCCTTTGATATTTATTCAGACTTTAATTTAAAAAAGAGCAATCTGAATGAAAATACAGGTAAATATGTTTTTTCTTAGCTATAAATGTTTTTCAAGTTATTTTTCTTTTAAAAACACGTGTAAGCTGAAAGGCTGAACGTATCCTAGTTTCTTTTTTTTTTTTTCTAGAGGACAATTGCCTATAAAAAAGGTGTTAAAAGGCTCATAATCAAAGTGAATTGAATAGAGATCAGAAATAGGCATCAAATGATTTAATGCTGTATTAAAAATATTAATGTATAACAATATTTCTTAGAAGAATATATTATATGATCCTTTTCAATAGGGGAAAAAACTATTAGGAAATAAAATAATTAACAAAAATAAATTCTTCACAACTTTTTTTCTACTAAAATCAATTACATAAAATTGTTACAATCTTAGAAAATTTAATTGAGTTATAAAGTCTGAAAAAGCACGCAAAGATTGGAAGGAATTACAAATAAAGGGAGAAACTATTAAGAGTTATACAAATAAAAGAAATTGTGTTTCAAATTGACTCAAAAAGGAAAAAAAGAAATTTTACATACTATTCTTGTTGTTTTTGACATTAAAGGCGCTTTCCATTAAGCATAGTGGCCTATTAATCTCAAATATTTTAATGACACATGTCTTTCTATTAAACTCCTCTCCCTTATATCAAAATTTTTCACAGCCAGGACTGCCAATTTAAAGTTGGCCTTTTCATTAGTTCTGCCTCTGAAAAGGGGATGCACTAAGGTTCAGACTTGGGTCCAAACGAGACATTGATCTCTCTATTAATATTCTGAAATCCTTTTTAAAAGAATTTAAAAAAATGAAAAAAAAAAAACTGTTATATCAATCTAGAAACATTTGTACATTCAATCAACTCCTTCTGTTATAACAAAGAAGTTATTTCTTACCACTTCAGACAGAATACATATTAGTTTTAAAATAACTCAGGTTTTTTTTTTCTCATTAAAGAAATTTTAGGTGTTTCTCAATAAGCTTAACATGTGAACTTTAAAATTGAGTGAATGTAATGCTAATGCGGAGCAAGGTGGAAAATATTTTTTTTTTTTTTTTACAAATTAAATAAAGACAGAAAATGCTTGAAACTCAAACTGCATACTCTCGAAAGCAAATGGCTTTCAAATGTTTTCCAATATTTTTTCAAGTAAAACTACGTTCACTTTATTTTGTATTTAAATTGATTTGATTTTGTAACATAAATCGATTTCGTTTTGTAATATTATCGATTCAATTTTATTGTATATTTTATTTAAATTTGTAAATGGATTGATTTGCTTTTGTAAATTTATTCCATGTTTTTGTACCTTCAATGGTTTTATTATGAAATTTTTGCTTTACAATGTGTCTTTTTTATTGCTTTTTTTATGGGTTTTATTTTACTTAATTCCATAAGTCACGTTACGCTTCTAAGTCAAGAGAAATATATTATACATTTTCAATAAAGAAATTAATACTCAAATATATTATTAAACTTGTATTATTATAAAAATAAATTATTAAACTAAAAACAAAAATATAAGATAGGGTCAATTTCATAAGTGTTAGGTTATTTACTTAATATCAACAAATTTGAACTTTTATTTTTATTTATTTCTATCGCTTCACTTTAAGATTTTTATTTTGATTTATCAATTTTCCTTTTCTACGAATTCACATTCCTTTTTCCAGGTTATATATGTAAATACGTAGCCAGCACTGCATCTAATTTGTTAAAGAAAAGTGTTGTTGGATTAAAAATAAACGGGATATTATAATGAATAAAACATTTTGATTAGATTAGCTCAGGGG
>BMAW01111646.1:0-27469 GCA_019974015.1 Nephila pilipes
ATCCCTCACCGCACGAGTTTTCGAAGATGCGAATGAACGATTCTTTAAAGGTACAGAGGAGATGAGGAGGAAGTGGGATGACGGAGGATGTTGGAGAGAGGGAAAGGGGAGGAGAGGGTGCACCAAAGATGAGCTCTGATCTTGGCCTACTGAGCAGAACGATTCAGTTCACTCACTTACTCGCATTTTCATTCTCTCGAAGATTCTCCCTTCCACTTCACTTGAATTTCCAGAGGTAAACAAAATTTCTGATTTAATAGCATTTCATTTTTTTCGATCTTTTACAATATTTCTGTTAATTAAACAGTAGTATTAATAACTATTAATAAGGAAAATAATATTTAAAAATTATTTTTTAAGTCAGTTTGTTAGAAGTAATGATGAATTAAAATACATTCTCGTTAACTGAATACTGGTGGCTAGAACTTGTGCTAATAGTCTTTAAATAAAAGTCTTAATGGTGCAATATTTGTTAGAATATTTTTTCTTATGTGAAATACTTGACAGAGTGTTGAGTTTGTGGGATAAAATAGGGGTACATAATATGAGGGAGCTTAATCGAAAACTTAATTTCAACGAATCGAAAAAAATTATACTGATATCATTTCCTTCCTTCTGACGTTATTTTTACTGATATTTTTATTACCTTATAATGTTTGTCGATCTGTTGCCAATATTTTCATCAACTTTCCACTTAACGATGTGCAAACGTTTCTTTTCATGTTAAGTTATCGAAAAAGTAGAAGCCTTTAAAATAAATATTGATTAGCGTACTTCCTAGCCCCAGGCTCCACAACAGTAATTACTATCAAGAAAAGAAAATACCCTCTTCATATTCTTAATGCTTTTTTATTTTCACAAGCAAAACATTCTAAAGTAAAAAAAAAGTTGCCAATGTTAACAACAAAAAGAATAAAAACAGACGATTCGGTTGTAAAATCAATTATTAAATCAAATATTACGAGAAATAAGAGCAAACAATAAATTATCAGGCTATCAATAATATTTTGTTTAGATATTAAAATAATAGCTAGCAATAAAATATTAAATTAAATTTATCTTAGCAATGTAAATATATTTTAAGCAAACTAAATGTAATTATTAAAATCCTAATGTTTTCTCAAGCCAATCTTTTGAACCTAACACCATGCATCCTTTATTTTATGCCGACGAATTTTTATTGACACCATTCTTTCAAAACAACATCATGTTAAATTTTCTTTTGTTAAAATAATGTTTTTTTTTGAAAATAAAGACCATACATGTGTGTGTATACATATATTTAAAAAACAATATTTTAATGTAGCAAGATTGACTGAGAACTAAAGTGTTGTCCAACTGTCTAAATCTATAACTTATGATTATCCACAAAACTTTAGTTTTTAGACAAACATTTTCAGCTAGATTGAGAAACTTTTCGCTTTTCTTATTTATGATAATGATAAACTGTCATTTTCAATGCTTTTAATTTAGTTTCTTACTGGCTGATGAATTTTTTTTTTCTTTTTATCTATTTTTTTATTCTTTTGCCACATAGAAATGTGGATTTTATTTAAAAACTTTTATATTTTGTTGGAATTCCTTACAGTGAAATAATTCAGATTTTTTTTGAAACATAAAATTGAAAATATAGGTCATGCTTTACTATGGATAGAATCGGTAAAGCACAACTATTATATTAAATACAAGTGTCGAGGGAAATTTTCCCTACAAAGAGCATCAGTCAACATTAATTGGTCACATGATTAAAAAAAATATTTTTGAAAGGAAATAACGATAATCATCTGTCGACTAATGGAATCATTACTATTAAAAGGATGTATGACGAGAAACAAAGAATATAAAATATATTGACGCGTAATGGATTTTGTTCCTTATATGGCGACTATCAATACAAATTCATAATTGAAAGCAACATATTTCAATCACTCCTTTGCATGAAATTTCAAGTTATTTCAAAAGCCTCAATAGTTTTAATGATTTTAATCAGTCATTAATTTGATGAAATGTTTTTTAATAAACATTAGTTTATCAAGGAGATCTTAGGAATGGAAAGTAATACATTGATGAACTTATGAAGTTGAATATGATATAAATACATGTGTAATGATTTTCCTTCATTATTTAATTCCACAGAGATTTTTATTTCTAGTTATTAATAGTCAATAAGTTAACAATATCCAATCGAATGCATGTCAGAAAAAGACAACGCAGTTTATTATTCGTTAATATAAAATATGTGTGATATATCTTTCTCTCTCGAAAATCACCTAACTCAATTCATTCTAATTTATATTCTAATAATAAAGTATTAACTTACCAAATTATTCGTTCCTTTTCCCAAACTTCTTGTTCATAACAGATTTAATTCTTATTATTCTAACTAGGAGTCGCATCTAGGTAACTTCTATCCAAATTAATAATTATGATGATTCTACCCATTTTGCAAATACCTATCAACTTGTCGGTATCCTCTATTTCCCTCCTCTTTTCTTTCAATTCTATTTCGCTTATGTATCACTATTTCTAATTCAAATAATTTTATTTCTCATCTTCCTCTAGTACCTAATCACGTTTCATTTTGATCGGCAAGGAGATCTTATTTTATGCAATTCATGTTACCAAAATGTCCCCGAGGTTACTGAAGAGAAAATCGAGAATGACCCAACGTCACACAAGCAATGTATCCATAGTTAGACAACAACTCAATTTCATAAAGAATCATAAGCTACGAAGTGATAAAATTATGAAGGATTAAAAACCGAAAAATGAATTATTGTTTTTATTTAAATATAATTTTAATGATAAGATTTAATAAAATTCTAAATTTGTATTTGATGAAAGACGGGCATATTTTTCTGCCGTGGGCATTATGTAGTAATTTCTTTTCAATTGTGAGTAGTTTTTACTAAATGTTGCTTTTTGATATAAAGGATTATAAGAATTTCAGTATTTCATTTTATATTCAACAGTTTTATTTTTGTATTACTTAAAGCATTGTTAAAAGTTCTTTAACACTAATTTATTTACAGTTTTTTTTTATTTTATAGTATTCTGAATAAAGTATATTTATTTTAATTATTTTAGTTTATTACTCTTTGTAGATTATCTTTACATAGATTTTGGGCAAAGATCGATTTAAAATTTGAAATTTATTTCACTTTTATAGTTTTTATACCGGATCTATTTACAAAAATATTGGGGAAAAAAATTTAATGTTATCTTTATAACTTCTTAAACCTATACTTAAGTGTATTGACAATTTTTTTTTATTTAAACATGTCTTCAGTAACGCGGTGTTTTTATTACGTGATTTACATATAACGTTTGTTTTTATTACGTGATTTACATATAACGTTTTGTTTTTATTACGTGATTTACATATAACGCGATGTGAAAATTGCAGCAGGTTTCCTATCATGCAGTCTCCCTATAACGCGCGTTTCGTACAAGAACATTCCAAAAAGTTTAAGCAATTTATTTATGGCAGCAACTTATTGAATGTGTTAAGTTTTGTAGTTGACACTTATGGGGTATTTTCCTGTTTATCAATTTCAGTTATCAGTGAATTTCACTAAAAATGAGTAAATAATAATGTATTACTCTGTTAATTTATTCTGATTGCCTTTAAATGTGATGTATGAGTAAAGATACTTTGAATTGGTCAATTTACGTTATTGGAATTGTACAACAATAAAGAACATTTTTGGTGGAATTTTTTTTATTTGCTGTATTATTTACCTGAAAAAAAAATAATCATCCATAGATTTGCAAAATGGTTGAAATAAATAAAAGCAGAATATCTAGACTTGGAGGCGAAATCCAAATTTTAAATCGTTTGAAAGATGGAGAAAAAATATCGTCTGTTGGAAAGAATTTTATATTATAGGAACTATGTATTACATTTAATAAACCTAAATTCAATCTTGTAAATTCTACATATTCATTGTCACTTCTATTTTCTGCGTTCTCAAAGTATGAATCATAGCTTGATATTTTGAGATTGCAGTTTTTATATAGGTCTGATTTATATACAGTGTATTTAAATCTGAGATTCTACATAACGCTTCTATACTTTATTTCTTTATTTTATTTAATTTGTAGTAATTCTGAGATTTTCATAACGCTGTTTCTATTGAAAGCATTTTATGATTTGAATCAATTCCGAGTTTCGTGTAACACAGTTTCTTCATAGCGCGGTATGAATTAATCGTGTTTTTGGAGACTTGATTGTAGTTATAAAGGCTTAAAATATAACATTTACAATAAAACTTATGTGACATTAATTTTAATACATATTAATTAAAAGGAACTAGGCAATATTTTTATTTAAATAGTTTTACTTTAAATTTTTGCCCGAATTTATAGTTATAAATTTCTTACTGGGTTTGCTATGCAACTAAGCTTATCGCTTTCTGATAAACATTCTAATTCCTGGATTGAAATTCAGGACTGAAGATATCTGACCCAGAGGAAACTAGAAGCATATCTTTCCTTCCGGATATTGAAGTTATCTCATTACACTATCATAATAATACATTTTTTTTAGTTGCTGAAGATTGTGTCCATTGACTTTGTAGCGTGAATGATAGTTTGACAGTTGTGTTTGAAATTGTTATTTTTAGTCAATGAAGTTCATTGTTAATATTTAATACTTTTCAAAATACAAAATCCTGAAAAAGGTTTAAAAATGTACAAACTGCTAAGCATAGCGAAAAATATAAAGAGACAATATAAACTGAGTGTTTAAAAATCACTAATAGATAATAGAAATGAAGGTGACTGTAAAGAATTTATATTTTTTACAACGAGTATTACTGCAGGACAAGCATCTCAAACTCATGCTCCGCGGATTACATGCGGCCCACAATGAATATCTTTGTCACCCAATCAATATAACTGCATGTAACAAAGATTTACTATACATATTGTGACTTTAATTCTAAAATTTCTAATTATCCACGATTATTGATGATTACCCCAATATTTATCAAAGGACTATTAGTAGCCGTTTTGAATCGACGCACCATTTCTCCCCATCAAATAGAAAGGAATATTTTAGCACAGCCAAGAGTAAAATAATTCCTACCACTCCATTAGTTTTCTAATGTCTTTACTCGGTGTGCCTCACCTTAAATAATCTGCTTTCAGAGAACAAGAAGAATAAGTTCATTAAGTAGGTACTTATTGTGTCTGGTAAAACAATGTTCAAGAAAAAATGTACTTAAAATGGCATCATTAAGGTAAATTGTTGTTACCATAAGGTGCTGCCATCTGTTAAACGAAGCTGAAACAAATTTGACATCGATTCATGAGTTAGTTTTGATAGTCATTTGCTGACAAATCCAAATTTGATTGTTGCCCTGTCGAGTTGTTACCGTCGTTGAGACCTGGATTCATCATTAAACACCGGAAATCAAATCTGGTGAATCCTTTCAAAAAAGAAGATGATCTCATTGGCAGGGATTACCCATGACTAAGAATTTTCGAGGCGCGAAAGGCGTCATGATCACGGATACGAGTGACTGAGATTTTGACAGCTGTCTAGTGAGTTATGATGCTTACTAAAAACAAACCATTTTGGATGCTATGAGCACCATTTCTTGGAATTTCTAAGGACTTATTGAACGATCCTCGTATTTTAAGCTCTTACATTTCGTATGCTTTACTCTAAAACAAGTGGAGGTAAAACTAAACGAAAAATTATTGCCACACATAGGTACTTCCGATGATTTCTACTTATCTTGGATTTTGCTGTCACAAAAAAAGAAAATAATCAGCTTGATAAGTAAGAATGTGTTAATATGTACAAAAGTTATGTAACGTAAAACCCCGAAACACACAACAACAAAAGTATTAAATACATCAAAACTAAAAGCCCACCTATTACGAATAATAAGAGAAGAAAAATTAAAACCTTATCTACATTTAGTGCAGCCCGAATAACTTTAACGTGTTTGAAATTTTCCCGTGGCTAGAAATCAATTTGAAACCCCCTGCAGTAGGGAATCATACCAAGACACAGAATAACAATCGTTACAAGGTGAAGTTGTAAAATAAACTGGTCAGTATCAAAGTTGATCTAACAAATAATAAAAGTGAAAAATGCATTTTATACACGTGTTCTAGTAATAACTGCCTGAGTCACGTTTTTTTTTTTAAATAAAAATTTAATAATTATTCAAGTATTAGAAAAATTAAAGACATAAAGAAAATGCATTAAAAGTTTTAACGAGAGATTCATTTTAATATTTGTGAAAAATATTCAACTAACGAATCTGAATAAAAATCATTTTTAAGAAACACAGTTTATTTAAAATCTTTCACAGAATAATATAATTGAAAGAACAAAGATACGTAGAATAAGACGAAGGAATTTTTAATTATCAAGTTCTATAAACTGTGGAATCTTCAATCAAAACGAAATTACCTTTCTATTTTTTTCAAGTTTAAATATTCTTTTTTGAAATTATTAATATTACATTCGACCATTTTACTTAATATTACTAAAATTTTGGAAACATGTTATATCACAAAGCACAATCTTTTTGTAAATAGAAATAGATACAATATATTTATAAAATAGAATTTAAGAAAAAAAATTGTCAATTTTAATGAATGAATTTACATTTTCCTTAATCTTGCTTTTGAAGGAACTTAAATTAATTAACATTATAAGTTTTAATACAAGAAAGAAGAATTTTATCAAATATAATTGCATCCAAAATTTTGCATGAAGTATCTAAAAGCCTTATCGCTTTACTACATGTGTCGAAAGTAAGAATTTAATTCAATACATTCATTTAAATAAATGATTGTCACAACCCCGCTTAGAAAAATTACTTAAATTATGAATAATTTATAACATTTCAAATACTTTTACGATGTTTTGTACAATTCTAAGTAATTAACAAAGAAAAATTTCTGTTACCTTAAGAATTTATATCCGTAAAATGTAATTTACGTATTTTATTTTGATATTCAATTGACATTTAAAGAAAATTGCTAAAAATAACGAATGCCTACTTTGTTGTTGATATTTTAAAAGTCAACTTGAAGTTGTTACCAAATTTCTTGTTGAAAAAGGCAGATTCTACTGCGTTTTACTTGTGTCTGTGTTTTTAAAGAAATGGGTGTAACTACTAAATTCAGAAAGTTTCTTTTTTCCCTTTGACTTGAGAGTTTTTTAAATGCGTGTTTACTCTTACATCAGTTCCTATCTATACTTCGAAGTAAAATACAACTAGCGTTACATTTTGCTACACGTAGAGTAAACATAGTCTTTTTTTTACGGCGTACATTGAAACTGATGAGTTTAAAAGTTAAATCTTGCGAAATATGAGTAAAAATAGGTCGTCACGAATAAACAGACTTAAATTGTGACATTGATTAGATTTTGTTGTTGTCTCTGTACATACGTTTTGCAGTAAGGGGATGAAATCTAGTTAACCAAATTCCAAGAACTTTTTTTCATTCGTTATATAGTTAAGTAATAGCTTGATGAAGTAGAAAAATAGAGCATCAATTTTAAAGTATGCCAATTTTCTAACTTTTTAGGATGCATAATAGTTATCTCTCTCTCGTCTGCTAATAATTGTATAAATAAACTCGATTCAATGAGCATTTTCATGCAGTGACGAATTTTGTAAACTATGTACCGAGTTTTGGTGAGATTTCGTTTGGTAATAGTAATAAAAATATTTTTTAAAAGTATAACTTTTCTTCAAACTTCAAAAGGATCGAAACGAAACTTATCATTAGGATCGAAACGATCTTAATGATCTTTTTCTTTCCCTTGAGTTTACTGTCCGTGGTAAACGCGAGTGACCACCATCTGGATACCCTAGTGATTCTTCTCTATTTTTGACCAACCATCTAATCAACCAGTTTCCCCCTATTTTCCCAACATCTGGATATAATAATTATACCATGTTTGGAGCAACATAGCCATTAAGCTTCACTATCACTCACTCATTTATTACCTTTTTAGATAAGTATGGAATTGAAGACACTGGAGTACTTGAGTGATTTTATTTTCTTCTTTGGAGCTTGGCTACCTTTGGTAAAACACAGGTGGCACGCCTAAGGTATAGTCGCGTAGCGAGGCTGATGCACGTCACATCCGATAGGGTTCAAAGTCCTCATGTTAGGATAGTTAGGTGCCATCTCCGGTATCGTTTTCGTCCCTTGATTGAAGTTCAGAATCACGTGGTTATCATCAATAAGCCTTGTGTTGCTTCGAATGCAACGTTAATAATCAATCATTCATTCGAAATGACCAAGGGATAACTCAGCGATTTTTCTCTGTTTTAGCGCCTAGCATTATTAAATCTAGAAAATATCTTAGCATTATTAAATCTAGAAAGATATTAAATTTGCGAAGGGCCTGACGTGTCAAAATCTGGCAATTCTATTGAAATAATTTTCTTATCAGAAAGCAGTAAGAACGTTAGTATTTTCTTAGATTGACTCTAAAAGGTTTGAAGTTTATAACTAAATAAAGGCTTGAGAGATATTAGCCAAAGGCCAACTGATAATCGGAAATTCTCATTTCCTTGTGATGTTTTATCAGTTAACGTAATGGAGAAGCAGTAATTTTTAAGATATCACATGATATTAATTTCTTTTTCCTGAGTACGAGTTTGAATTAATTAAAATCTGTGATGTAATATGAAAATATAGTTTATACGAGTTGGAAAAAAATTTAATAATTTTTAAAAATGTTGAATATATAGATTTGACTTGATGTGAAAGTGAACTCACCTTATTGAAGGACTTTGGTAGATCTAAATTCCGATTGAAGTTCTGATACTTCATATAAACAGTAACAAAACCTCGCTATTAATAGCTGTTTCTTCTTTGGCAAAATATCACTTAGTTTAACCTTCGTTGAGATGTGATTTGGGAATGGTAAATCCGTAACTAAAATTGTTTTTATGTTTTATATATACTTATGTTTGTTTTTACTTTTGCGTAGTAACTCTTTTATGAAACTAATATAAATACTAAAATTTCAACATTTTATATAAAAGCGAAAACCATAGAAACACATTAAGCAATGGTGTAGCGATAAGAGGATATGGGGTTTTTAATTTCTTCCCCCAAGGGTTGCTGTATACTGTAATTTTAAAGCCAAAAGATACTTTACACTCAATTTTTATATTGAATTCCAATTTTAATATTGAATTCTTTCGGAAAAAACTAATACTCGACATCAAGTATTCCAAATACACGTTCTCTTCACCTTGAAAATAAACGATGAAATTTGAAATTAAATTTGTGATACGAGTAGAAGTGAGACAACTCCCTCCCCACCCCCACCCCTTTTTTTTGCTATTACCCTGACATCTAGTAAAAGATGAAAAATATCTCAGTGCGACGATTTCTTTGAACCTGCAAATGATTCTTATTACAGGCGAAATGAATTTCGTTTTAATAGTTCCTCTTGCAAATGAATTGCACTCTATAGGTTTCATAAGCAATAAAACAATTTAAAAGCACGAAATAATTTTTTTTTGTAAGAATCCGATTTCGTTGAGAAATATTCCATTGATTGTTCAAAATCTTCAGCCTTTAATTTTGGAGCAATGAAGGAACTAAGAATTTTTGGAACAAAATAATTGATAGGTTGAGACGTCTGTCCTTCATTATTTAATTCTAATTCCCTCTTTCCTACTAGTTAAATAGACAACAAAAACCAGATTCTAATTGAAAAATCCGTATGAACAAGATAAAATACTTTATTTATCACGGAAGAATAATTTACGAATATACTTAATAGATTAGCTTACCATATCATTTGATCTGATCCTAACAATTCTCACCAACAATAGCTTCGTATCTTAATACTTGGAAAAAGAATAACTTCAATCCAAAGGATTAATTGCGATATTCATTCCAGCTTGCCATTATTCTTCATCTCTCTTCATTTTCCTATCAATTCTATTTGATTTCTTTTCACTATCTCTAATTCAATGCCCTTCACTTCGACCTTCATATAATTTACCTAATCATTTTAGCTAGGAAGAAATTGTAATTTTATACGATTTAAATTACTATAAAGTCCGAGGTAAGTGAAGAGATATTCGCATGTAGCCTTACGTCAAAAAGTTAAACGCTAAAATTTTAAGCTCGATTGATAGATACTGACTTTTTATAATGCTGACCATAACAAAGATAATAATCAGCGAGAATTATTAAGATTTTCTTTGTTGGTAAACACTAAGAGATTCAACAAATGTTGAAAAAACATTTTGAAGAAATTAACTGTTCTGAGCTTTTAAACGAAACAAAGTTGAAAAATATTGTTCTTACATAAGTTATCTTTGTAACTACTTAATTACAACTATTAGTTATTCATTATCAAAATTTTTGCTAGCTACAATCAAAGAAAAAAAGTCGTTTAAATTATGTGAATCTGCCCTCTCTCACGCGTACTTATCTCTTGCTAAATCTAAATATGCAGATGTTTCATTTAGGAAGAAGATGGTTTATGTTAGACTAAGTGGCCAGAGGATTGAGTTATCCAAACAAACATTGGCTAAGAAAAATCAGAAACAGCTGATCTCCATATATAGCGTAAGCGAAATTAACCTTTTCTTGTTCCAAGACAAAGTTCGAATTGATATATTCAAACAGCATTCATATTCTGATAATTAATTGAGTGATTATTATTACTTTTAATAAGGACTCCGATTCTGATGTAAGAAGTATTGGAAATCATGCATTAAATACTTTTAAATACTTAGAAATGATACAAAAAGTTTAAAAATGTGTGCTGCATCAATATTGACCTTAAGACTTAATAGTATACGTATTACTTGAAACTATAAGTTTTCTTCTGTATTTTATTGAATAAAAAAATCGAGCAAATTATCACGCCGAGATATGTAACATAAGAACGGAACATCGTACGGAGTCTGGTCTTTATTTGTATAAATGTAATTCCAGAGCTTGTAAAAAGTTCTTAATTCACAGAATGTGTATACTATGAACTAAAACAAATATTTTATTTAACTAGATAAATTCACAAAAATCTCAGATTGAGGGTAAATGACAGTGAGCGTGTAACATTGATTTTCGTTAACTAATACCTGGGGTTACTTTCTGATTTTGGCTGCGGTAGCCTAGTGGTCAAGGTTTCGAATTCGTGACCTGCGGTTTTCGTTCAGTCGCGGGTTCGACCCTTGGCTGCCGAAGACCCGCCGTGTAGCCGGGGTTGATGCACGTTAAATCTGTCGGGGCCCAAAGTCCTACTGTTGGTGTAGTGTGGAAGTTAGGAGAGAGGGGGCCAGCTCAGGTGTCGTCCTCGTCACTTGACCGAGGTTAAAAATTACGAGGTCCGTCGCCAATAGCCCTCGAGTTGTCTCTAATGCGACGTTAATAAGAACTAAACTACTTTCTGATTTTATATTTAAAATTTTAACTCTTTTCCAATAAAATTAAACGCGATTTTTCAAATTAGATGACAATAAAAAAATGTAACGATTTACATTTAGGAAAGTGATGTATAGGTGAGGTTGAGTTGAAACGAATAGGGGATAGATGATAAATAAAACACGGCAGATATTTATAAGTTAGAAGTTGCAGTGAATTGTGTTCTGGTTGATCGTTTGTAGATAAAATTGGTTAAAAGTTACTCCGAGTTAAAATAAGTGATATTAGGAGTCGAACCTGCTGTATTCGAGAAGTGCCTCACTCGAATCGAATGTGTTGATGGGCTAGAAATTATATTGTTCTAATCTAGGATTCAGCCATTTGTGGAATTATTTAAGCGAGAGCTTTTTTGCATATTCTGTATCTGCATCTGTAAACATGTGTATCTATTCATGATGCTAATAAGAAATTATTTTTATTAAAAATAATGAAAATACATTTAAGGTCATATAAAATATGTATCCAATGACCAAATTTATTTATACTAGTTAAAACACAAACCAACAAAAAAGATGTCACGGGAACCATTTTTAAATGGATAAAAAATGTAATTATATAAATCTTTTTAGCATGCACATTCACTTCACAAAAACGCTTAAATTTTTTTTAAAAATAATTTAACGTTACTTGGCCTTTTACCCAACTTGAATGAATATTTTGAGATTGTCACTTTCGATAATGATGCCGATAATTCTTATCAATTATCGCTACATACCACAAATGTTTTTTTTTTTTCCTTTTGGGTTTTCCTTCAATACATTTTTTATTATTCCGGAATTTTTTCTTTATTTAAATTACGCTTTTTAAGGAGAGATTATGAAATGAATTTTAAAATAGCAAAATAAATAAAATAAGAGCAAACGATGAAATTATTAAAGTGGAAAATAATAATCTGTTTTCAATATTAATAAAAGCAGACAATAAAATATTAAATTAATATCCTAGCAATAGAAATATACTTTAAGCATACTAAATACAACTATTACAATCATCATGTATTATAATGTCAATCTTTTAAATCTAACACCAAACACCATGTATTTTTTATTACACGCCCTCGCATTTTTATTGATACTATTTTCTCAAAATATTTTAACACATGATAAAAATTTTTTTAAAAAATAATTAATTAATCTCTGATAAAATTCGCAAGATAATTCTTCATAAAACCTAATATATGTTATAGAAATAAGCATTTACACAAGCACGCACGCACACAGCTATCATTGTAAATTTTAAAATTATTAACTGTAAGAAAACAATTTAACTTTAATTTCACAATCACATAGTTACTTTGCAGGTACGAAAAAAAATTAGGTTAAGAGAAAGCACATACGTATATTTGTGGGTATACATATCTTAATTAAAAAGAGTAGCCCTGTTAAAACATTAAACTTATTCCATGTCCATCTCAATTTACGCATCAATTTCATAATTTCTAAGTTTTTTCCACTTTTTTTTTTTTATACCACAATGAACAAAGTTACGCGAGTCTTCCGGAAGATTCTACTCTCCTATGCGTTCGGGCAACTTAAGAATCATTTGGAAGTGTTTCAGAACTTCACGAGTATCCCAAGAAAGTTAAAAGTGAGAGAGAGAGAAAAAAAGGAAAAACTGTGTTTGCATTCTATTCGGTATCCGCACAACAACAGAGAGAAGGGAATCACTGGCGTTATTCCAGTGAGAAGAAGAAATTTTAAAAATTCAAATAGTTGCTGTTCCGTAAATAGGTCAACAACACTCTTTCGAACGCGTCGGATGCTCGTTCTTGTTGAAAAACTTATGGACCTAACTGCATAATTCCATCTTCGTTACAAATTAACCGACTTCCTGAGCTTATCGCGAAAAAATAAATCAAGTATTTTGCACTCGCCTTTTTTTCCCTCGATTACGTGCTTATCAAACATACCAAGGTCATCTAGTAGGCAGGATGCGTATAGTCTTTAGCCAAGACGTATGCTGTCAACATAAACATTTCAACAAGACATTTTCTGTGCCGAGAAGTAGGTTCTCAAGAAATAAGCAATTGCCGAGCCCAGAATGCATCAGATTGGCTACGGGTGCCACTTTTCAAAACAATGCACCGCTTTGAAATAATTAAAGAATGCAAAATATCTTTCTGTCATATCTTGTCACTATCGTCGGTTATATGAGTGATGGTGGAAATTAAATTCTATGAATAGTTTTTACACCAGCAAAATAGATAAAAAAAAATCTGCTTTATTAAAAAGAGTAACACATTACGTTTTCATGGCAGGTATAAGTAAAATAATTTTTTTAAAGCTCCAGGTTTTATTTAAAGATGGAATAAAATGTACAAAAATAATTTTCCAAATGCAAAATTATGTATATTTTATAAAAAGACATATTAAGATAGCTACCAAGTAACTACCAATAAATTAAGACTATAGGTACTTTATAGATTACAATTAAAAAAATTAATTTTATACATTTAGTTCATCATTAAATGAAAACTTGATTTAAAAATATTTTTTACTTCTATTTATTTTATTAGTTTTAGTTTGGAATTTCATATTACAATGCACAATTGCGAGCTCTACGAAAACGCAAAATTTCAGCTGGATTGGATGATAGAAAGTGATTTAAAATTCGAGTACAAAGTGCTAAGCCTGGGCTTCCTTAAGTCCGCCACTATTTGAGCACACATCAAAGCACTTGCTGTTTTCAAAGCACATACGACAAAGTACTGGATATTGTGCACTGTCGAGTTACTGTTTAAGCATTGTATCGTATTGCCATCAGAGTAATATATATGTAAAATTTCAGCTCAATCTGATGATAAGAAGTGGTTAAAATTCTACAAAATTTGAATTGAAAAACATACGAATGCTCATAGCATGTTAAATAAAAGCTTATTATAAAAAGACAATGATGGATTACAAACAAAGTAAAAACCAGTTGGTGAACTCACTGAAGAAATAAAAAAAATTCTTTATTTTATATAGTACATAACAAAAATCAATTGTATAAAGAATTCTTTTGAAAATAAATTGCATTACTAAAACGAGAGAGAAGTATACGATTTAAACGAAGAATATGATTCACAGTTTTATAAGTTAACAAAATATGCAATAACTTTTTGCATAACCATATTTTAAACACCAAGAATGTGAAAATAAATTACAAGAGAATAAATTATTTTAGTCAAAATGTGCAGATAAATATAAAGTGGTTGTAAAAAATATGGCACATATTAAGGGGATTTCGATTTTTTGAGAAAAAAAAAGTTTTAGAACTCATTCTTTTCTGAACATTTTGGTTCCAAAATATAACGATACTATCCAAATTTTCAGCGTTATCGAGAGAAAGCAAAACCTTGTTTAGCTTGTTTTTCAATATTTTTCTGATTTAGCTGCATTTTTCTTAAAATAAAATTTTCTTAGCTTGCGCGTGGGATTTCTCAGAGACTATTTGTCATACAATTTGAAAGTTTCATAAATACGTATGTACAGAATAAATTTCTTTGTGACTTATACATAAATTTTTAGACAAATTATTAACAGAAAAGAATTTATGTGGAATTTAATTGGTTTTTTTCATTAAAACTTCATTATATTCTTAATAATTGCATTAACAAAAACATTTATAAAAAACGTATAATTTCAGACTTGAACATTTTGCTACAAGATAACATTACTTTTACAAATTTTGATCAATATTGTGCGTCAGAATCCTCCGCATAGTAAAATAATGATTTTATAAAAAATTGTTCACTTGATATTTCTTTGTAACTTTTAAGATTTCTTAAAAAATTATATAAAAATATAATGTAAATGTTTGTGAATATTATTTTGTAAGAGTTCCGAATTTCTGCTTTCTTTCATTAGCAAGTTATATTGATTTGAAAAATGGTTTTTCGTAAACGCGGATAATTAATTGTTGAGAATCATAAGACCTCCTTAAAAGAATTAAAAACATATAAAATAAGAAAATAAGTATTGCAATCATAACGATGATTATGTATGTGTTTATTTCCCACACTAAAAGAATAATTTATGTTGAATCAACGCTCTTATTTCATGTAAATAAATTAAGCATTTATTAGATCCGTTTTGATTTTAATTGGTTTTTCACATTTTTATTGGGTATTAAACTTATGCAATCTTGAAAAAAATCATACGAAGAGATTTTATAATTGCAATTTCAAGGTTAACATGGAAGTTATTGAAAATATTCACACACCATGCTCATGATTTCATAGTGATGGGTTGTCGTAGAAAGAGATATTTTCATAAGAGAATTTATTTCTATTTTAAGTCAAAAGTCTGATCGATTATACTAGGACTGAATAATAACCATATGACATTAGAATATTTATTTCGTTCACATTCTGAAAATGATCACATTAATTTTCTTTTATTAAAAATTAAATATATCTCAAAATCTTAATAGATTTCTCTATTTATTTATTTATTTTTTTTATTTCTAAACTAGTCCTTTTATCATTCTCTCAATAAATGCTTCTGTCTGGCTCATTTTAACTCGAAAATATTTCTAAATGAATTTCTTTTCTTCTTGTATGCAAACTGCGTTTTCATTTTTCATATATTTATCGATTGTTCCTGCTTTGATATTAGTACTAGTTTATATGCTATTTTGAGAATTCAGACATTTTCATCTTTTCTCTTCTCTATACATTCTTTAAAACTTCTTTAAAGTTTCACCCAGTTCTTCTGTGAGAAAGTATTCCCATGTTGTTCAGGGTGACTTATTTTTCTTAGCAAAGAGATTCACTGCAGTCATTTCATTCTTATTATTTTCTATAGCAATTTAACTTTTGTTTTAAAATATTCTTAATTTTTTTGTATTTTCAACCAATAATGCATAGGCGGAGAGCAAGGAATTTCTGCCGTGGATTTCAGGAGGCATGGCCTTTTCCTAATTACTGTACGTCACCACGCCCTCCTGAAATTCATGGTAAAAATGACGATGTGTAAGAAAACTAGCACTTTATGCTTTCCATTACAGCGCCGTCTAGTGGCTCACCATTTGCTCTCCGCCTCTTCAGTGTATGGTGAAAATTGCCTGGTTAGATGTTATCTATCTCCAATTAAATTTTTGCCCTCGAATTTCAAAACACCTGTATATGTACGTATGTAAATGAAAATGAGTTGTAAAGGTTAAGGAAAAACGATGTGTGACCAAAATAATGTCCTTGTTGCAGGCTAAAATTTCTTCAAAGCTGAAAATTGGAGTGAAACAAGAAATTCTGAGTTTTCCAAATCTGAAGAAGTGATTTCTATTTCGTGTTATTGAGAAAATATTCATTATAATAACTTTAATTCCACGTGACATCTGGGTTAAATGTAAAATAGAATTTAAGCTAAATTTTCATTTTATATTAGAAATATCGAACACGCAATGAAATTTTCTACAAGAGAATATGCAATACAGACATGTATCCTTAATTACTTCGTTAAATATTTTACTACAATTCCTGCTCATTTTGTGAATCATAGAGAATAAAATTAACTAAGTACTATTAGTTTATTGTTCTGATTTAGTGCGATATTAATAGAAAATAATAAATAATAATAATAAAAAAAAAACATCACAGGGAATATGATGTGTGAATTTAAGCACTCAATTTTAATTATCCTTTAAAAGACATACAAAAATTCATAACCATACTTTTTGTCTTTAAAATAGTTATCCACTTTGACTAATATATTATAACACCATTAATTAAATTTAATTATCACTGTGTTAATCAATAACTCAATAAACAATCTCTAGTTACAATGATTATTATTATTTAAAATGTGTTTTCTTTTCATCTGTGATAAGAATCTACTTGAATTAATCACTTTCCCGCAATTTAAGCACATGCTATGTCGCTTTAAACATTGCTTTGTTAATTTGTGAAAACGAATAGGAGTTATATTTATTGAGTGTCCACAAGTCAATCAATTCATGTGATTTTCTTCTTGAATGAGTTCATGTTAAGAAGGGCAATATTAGGAGAGGATCATATTAATGCTCAGTTTAAATCTATAAGAGTAAAAAAACGAATATAAATTAATCGTTTGAAAATAGGTGGTCGAGGTAGCCTAGTAGTCACGGTCGCGGACTCGCAGCTGGTGGTTTTCATGGAGTCGTAGGTTTAAACCTTGATGCCACAAAAGACCGTCGTGTAGCCGGGGTTGATGCACGCTAAGTCTGTCGGAGCTTCCTCCCTTTGGTATGGCGTGGAAGTTAGGAGAGGGGGATGCCAGCTCAAGTGTCGTCCTCGTCACTTGATCGAGGATAAGAAATACGAGGTCCATCACCAACATTCTCTGCGTTGCTTCTAGTGCGACGTTAATAACACAAAACCAGACAGTTTGAAAATAAACTAGTCTCAAAACTTTTGTTGGTGATTTGAGGGCTGGTCTTTAGCTCGGTTTAATATTGTTTTACAGTGAATGCATCGCATCAATTTCAACAAAAATATTTTTTTCTATGCAATGCGTTATGTAGGAACAGAGTTTAGCGCCAAAGGGGCTATTTTCTTTGCAACAAATTTAATAATTTACTTAATTTAATTTGTTAAATTACGTGATCTATTACAAAGCCCCTTTGTTGGCTTATATTGGCAAATCAATATTAAAATCATGTGATCCAAAACATTCCAAGAAGGAAGCAGTATTAAAAAGAAATAGTTTGAAAATCTTCAGGAAAGAAATGCCTGCCTCACGTTGTTTAAAAATTCTGAATAATTGTAGTCATTTTCCGTCTCTTCTTGAATTCCTGATGATTTAAGATAATACATAAATTGGTAGGTAAATAAAATACATAATTTATATATATATGTTAAATTAAATTTAAAAGAAATTTATTGTTAATTAAATTTTTTTTTTGAAAAATGGGTTCAAATTCATGTATTGAAATTTATGATTATAAATTTTATAAATTGATTCCTTTTGGGGATTTTGAACTTTGGCATCATTAATTTGGTTGAATTTAAAATAATCAAAGCAAAGAAAAATGAATGTTAATGTGAAGAAAAATGAAGAAAGAGAAGATTTCAGAGACGGCAAAGTACACCGACTTTGCAAACCAGAAATATGAAGTCAATGTTCTAATAAAAACTTTTTTTTCATTTTTAGAGGTAAGGATATAAAGCTTATCGCTTTGACTGATTTGGAGACTTCTTGTCTTTCAACATAGTTAATAAGGCGCTGATATTACATCCAATCATCCAATAAGTTGTTTATGAGTTATGGATGTTATTTAAGTTTCATAATATTTTGAAAGAAGGGAAATAAACTTTTGCGGGGAAAGAATGTCACGTAAAACGCATTATGGCTGAAAAAAGAACAACACTAAATGAAGTTGTACAGTGGTAGCCCAATTTGCGGACATTTTTCGAAGTTTTTATATATTATGAATTTTGATGCTTAAAGCAAATAAAATAATCCGAATTTTTATTTATCAGTTAAAAGTAAATTTATGGCTGAATTTTAAAAAAAAACCCAACCAAATCGGGATTTAAATTACCCTTTAAATACTTAAAAATTATATTAAATTCATTCGCAGAAGAATACACAAGTTTCAAACATATTAAATAACAATCATAATAAAAAAAAACTTAATGAAGCAATCGTAGCAATTGCTTTGAGAGCTATTGAATTGCAAGCTTTTTTGTATATGTTGAAATTGTGCTTTGGAAAAAAAAATTCATTCAGATAGTTCGAAGAGAAACGAGGTTTTGTGTGGAATACGAATTTAAATATTGGTTGGTACTTAGTACACTGAAATTCCAAGGCAAGTGGGCGGAAATGTCTTTTTTTCGAGCTCGTAAATTTTGTTTACTTCAAAAGGAAGCAAAATCGCTAAAAAAAGATGTTGAAGCTGTAACGACAGAAGGATGAAGAAGGTCTTAAAGAAAAACGCTATCGGGAAAATATCAGAAATAAGTTTGACAGCTTGTGTTTATGTTAAGTTCAAGGATTAAGTTGGACTGCATTCAGTAGCGGAAGTCGAGGTCCGTAGTAAATAGATCGCGAGTTACAAAATTAATGTAAATTGAGTGATAATATAAATTCCAACATCGGTATGAATTTTGTGCGTTACGTTTACGAGTCGTGGCTATTAAATAACAGGACTGAAGCTGTAAAACATTTTATCTTGATATCATATATATTTACTTATTTTCACCTTCAATATACACCCCTCCTCTTTTCCTGCAACGCTTCATGCGAATCTTCCATTATTCGAAACAGTGCTAGTAGCCATCTTCTTTCAGTTCCTTCTGGACGTGTGCTGTTTTCTAATTCACACTTTCAACGACTCAAATCTTGTTCAACATGTCTTTATCTCCTCTCTTTTGTGGTGAAAGTCACCGACTGCACTTTGCGATCCGGTGACTTTCGGGTTCTGGTTTCTTAAGACCCGTGTGGTGATCGGGAGTGAAACAACTGTCCCACTGTAGCTCATACATGCCATAAGAGGAGACTAAAATGGGTAGCCAGTGGCTGGGGATATAGCCTGGCACTCCGACTCTGGGGATTATATTGGGGGACCTCAGGGGCTTGCCTTCTATAGGTAGGCAAGGCCTTATGACTCCGAAGCATCCTAGGGATCGTTTCCTTTCTTATGGGGTTTACTGTCTTTGGTAAATACGGGTGAAGCGCCTCTTAGCGATCCTTCTCTATTTTTGAACCTTTCCTTCTTGTCAAGCTTATTTATTTTCCATTTTTTCCCCAAACGCTTAGATCACAGTTACATCTTGTTTGGCCAGCATAGCCACGTTTGCTTCTTGTGCCCCAATATAAACTTCACTTTCACTCACTCACACTCGCATTCTTAAAATTCATACTCTCCTCCTGCCTTTTTTTTCGAATACAGGTCCGCAAGTGTCAATCGACTTATTTCTTTCTCATGATTCTAATATCTCTCGTTCGGAGTATAAGTTTTCAATTACAAATTGGAACTTCATTTCATGTAATCCCACGATATTTAAAATTCAAAGTATTAAAAAGGCATTATTGTCTGTTGTTAACATGAAGTCCTGACGTCATCTGAATCTTATAAAAATCGGGGCCATGGTAAAAACGCGAGATAAGGTTGTCTTCGCTTAAAGAATAGGACCTGAAATTGGAACACTTTTTCCGATATTAAGACACTCGAACATTAATTTTATATTCCGACATCTCTAACTTTTAGAGAACAGCGTATTTTGTAACAATACTGATTTCTGTCTGAATCAACCCCTTTTTTTCTGGTTACAAAAATGTGTACCATGTTTCGTCTCCTTTAATGTAATGCTAACTGAGTTTTGAAATTTATGTAATCAAGAGAAAAATGACTCTTTTTTCGAAATGTTCTTAAATTTAAAAAATATATTGCGTCACAACTTCACAAACTTTCATGAAAATTGGAAAATTTTTCCTGTCTGGAAATGTGATCCAAGTTTCGACCGGGTTCTTGAGGCATTAAGCGAAGACAGCCCTAACGGGAATCAACTGTAATTAGAAGGTTATTAGACTCTGAACTTGGAACTTGAAATCAATGAAAAAGCAATTTCTTGAAAAACAGCAGCATCAGAAAAGAATTCCGTGGGCGAAAGAACATATTGACTGGACAGATGACCGATGGAAATGTATTACTTGGTTTGTTGTGAAAGAGTAAAATATCCTTATTTGGGAGTGATTACGGAAAATATGTGTGACGCGTTGAACAAGGGAGAAGAGTTACATCTAGACTGCATTAAGTCAAATGTCGAGCATCCTACTGGTTCAATGATATGAGAATGGATGCTAGTAATTAAATGGTAAAGGCTGTTTTCAAGCAAATGAAAGAATGCTAAATGCATGGAAGTATATAAATACAATTCTGGAATTAAATTGCTATTGACGTTCTATTAGTGGCCAATTACCAAATAATATTTATATGATTTTCAACTAAATTAAACATTTTACCAAACCTCAAAGATGTGTAAATGAATTAGACTATTGTACTTACCCGGAAACAACCCTGAATTAAACACAATAGCAAATCTGAAGCACTTTTTTAAAATTTTATAATGAATGCATTGTATCCGTCAAATAAAATAAATAGTGGTGGTTATTGCATTGTTGGCACCATATAGTTTCAAAATAATACTTTTCAATTACTTGTCACCTTAATGAGATGTCGCAGTTATGCGGTCAACTAAAATAAAGGATATCCTACTAAATACTGAATGCCTATGATATTGTTTATGATTTAACTTTAAAAAAATTAAAGCTAAGGTTTTTAATTATTAAATAATTTGAGTTCTGTGTTTCTATTTAAATTTAGAATTGAATTTACTTTTCAATTATATGAAAATATCTGCATTAAATGAAACAGTATATTTTATGTAAGCATGCACAGTTGAAAAATACAACATTTCATAAAGTTTTCACTGCTTTGAACACTACTGCATATTTGTTGTTATATAATAATTTAAAATTTTCATATATAAATTGATTTTAATTGCAGTAAATATTATTGGCTCAAGTGTGAAACAGTACTTAATTCATCCAATATTCCTTTGTCAAACCTAATAAATAAATTTAAAAAAAAAAAAAAAAAACAGAACCTGAAATATAATTAAAAAGGGATTAATTTTAGAACAGTTCATACAATTAAATACATTTTTTATATGTTTGATCAATTGATTTTGTTTCAAAGATCCTTAACGATGAAATAAAATTTGCCTGAAGAGATTTTATTGGAAATTGTTGTAATATATTCAGTTTTTATTTCTTCATCAAATGATGAATATTTAAATATCTTTTTATAAAAATATTATTTTAGGACCAGAAAAAAATTAAAAATTTATTGAAATCAGAAACTGCAAACATATTCCCCATTAGATATTTTCCTCAAATGCACTAATGAAAATACAATATTGTATTCATTTTCATTTAATTCTGTGGCGAGTCACTTCTTCTACCCGACTCTTGTGCCATTATTCAATCAAATACCACTAACTCTAAAAGTCAATAACCTACGCAAGGATACACTGATCAAGTCTCCCACAACTATTTATTTGTCAACTTTGTAATATAATGTCTAAGGAATATTTGCTCTCCTTATTGACCCCCTGGATTAATTTACCTGTTCGACTATTAACGAACTAATACTCTCTTACCAAAACCTCTCCTGTAGAGGTTGTCTTGATTTCTCAAATTTTCTGCGACCGCTATCACCCGTAACAACTCTTGATATCTATCACTTGTAAGGCATACACTCAGCGCTAGTCCCACTCGTCCTCTATCCACTTAACTTTCTTTTGCGCATATACCATCGTAGACCCGTGTGGTGACCAGGAATGACAGAATAGTCCCATTGTAGCTCATGCATGTCGTAAGAGGCGACTAAAATGGGTACCCAGCGCCTGGGGGTATAGCCGGGCACCCTGTTCCTGAGGATTATATCAGGGGACCTCGGGGACTTGCCTTCTTCAGGTAAGTACGGGCATCATGACCCCGAGGCACCTTAGTGACCTTTTTCTTTCCCATGGGGTTTACTGTCTTTGGTAAACACGCGTAACGCACTCCCGGGATACCCTAGCGATCCTTCTCTATTTTCGACCCTCCTTCTTGTCAACCATTTTTACCTTTTTTTTCAACTTCACGACTAGACCATAGTTTAATCTTGTTTGGCGCAGCATTGCCATTTCTGGCTCTTGCGCCAATAAACTTGACACTCACTCATTCACTATATACCGTCGTATCTATCTCACTTCAATTTATTTCTACCTGTCTCTAATTAACATAATCACGTTTCATTATGGTTGGGAAGAAATTATTTATTTCATGCAATAATTCTCAATTAAAGTTCTCAAAGTTGTGAAGAGAAAATCGCGAATAACCCAACGTCACAATTCGTTCATGGCATTTGTAGCTACGGTCAAAATTGTATCATAGAATTTCGAACCATTTCTCTATGAGCTATTGAACCAGAATTTTTGTACACATAATCCTTGCAGATAACATTACAATACGGTAGTATAATACTTTTTCGGATTTCTTTTAATAGATAATTTGAGATTCGAAAGATATATTTTGGGCGTAAATACATTTTTGCTCTTATATGGGTCGTATCAATCCAAAGAATTTTCATTACATTGGTCACACACAATCTGAAGCAGTTTCTCCAATCTTTACGCAGCTAATTATTTAAGGAGTTCAAAGGGATAGTTTTTACCAGTTATTTCTTATTGACGTTTGAATTCTAAACTATCTTATCAAAATTTATGAATGAATATCTTAGATAATGTTTATTAATTCAGGGACATCATGAAACGATTCAGGACATCATAACGGTTCAGAATGGAGTAATTAATGCTTTGTTTGCAACCGAATCATGGAGGAAAGAAAAAGAAAACTCTTACATATCGAAACTGTTATGCAGCGCAAGGGGCAATTAGAAGTCGGAAAGGAAAACAAGAAAATATTTATATTGAGACTTTTATGATAAATAATAAAGGCCAAGAAATAAATGAGAAGAAAGAGTAAGAAAATCAAGTGAATAACATGAAAATAGACTAAAGTTCAAAAGCTAAAGGAATGCTCATTTTAATCAAAATAGATAAACGCGAACACTTGTATTACCAACAAACTAGAGAATTAGAAACATTGCAACCATGTAAATGCAAACTGGAACGTAGTATGTAAATTAGAACATCAAAAATACGCGAAGTAACATTTAAAACGGATTGCACCCACAAAATCAAATAAAATTAAATGTTGATGCAGAAACTTAAGGAAAGCAGCGAGATTATATATTCTGTAACAGAGTAAGCGAAGTGAGTTTGAAGTTATGTTGCAGAAAAATCAAATTGTGCTACGTCAATTTGAAGCAGGGGATCTTGAACATAACTACTACATTATGCTTCAGCAGTATTTGTCACATTGCAACGAATGTAAATTTAGAAAAAAAAAAAAAAAAAAAAAAAACATACTAATAATGTGTAAGAAGAACACGCGAAGCAAGTTAAGTGCACTTGCAATTAAATAGAAAATTGATCATCTTGAAAAAACAATCACATTAATTTATTTGAGACACTTAATCAATATCCTAATTTTTAGGATCATAATAAGACGAAGTATCTAATGCATTAAGACAGATAATCACTTTTTAATAAACAGAAAGAGCAATAAATGCAATATAACATTACGTGTTGAGGTTTGTTATTTGAAATATTACGGGACGAATAATGTACGAAAGTACAAGCATGTTGCGATGATTCTCAGCCAAAAATACAGAAATAGAGAAAGTTTCATATTACTTCTTCCCAAGAACCGTGGCTGCAGTAGTCGAGTGGGTATGGTCGCTAACTCTCTGCCAGCGTTCTTTCCATTGGTTCATGAGTTCGAGTCTTGATGTTACTAAAGATCCGTAGTACAGCGGGTTTGATGCATATTAAATCTGTCGAGATTCAAGTCTTCCCGGTTTTCGACATTTGACAAATTTTCACGATTTGCTTTGCCGTTAGTTGCCAACAGCCTTTGAGTGCTTGTAAGTTAGATGTTAATAAGCAATCAATTAACCTCTCCAAGAACTAGATAAATTCACGCATAATGAACTCCCGGGATACCCTAGCGATCCTTCTCTATTTTCGACCCTCTTTCTTGTCAACCATTTTTACCTTTTTTTCAACTTCACGTCTAGACCACAGTTTAATCTTGTTTGGCGCAGCATAGCCATATCTGGCTCTTGTGCCAATAAACTTTACATTCACTCACTCACGCATAATGAAGCATTGTAAAAAGTATTACGAAGAAAGCGAATTTCGGATTGAAAAAGTTGAAAGAAATTATTCAAAAATCGAACCGATCTTTAAGCATTATCAAAGAGTACTGAAACACTTCAAATGTGAGGAATAAAAAACAATTAAAATCAGTTGGCGGATATCACATTAAATACAGATAATACTCATAATAATTTTAGTTAAACTGGATATTTAAATATTAACACTAGGCTTGCTAATGGGATTATTGGATTTGTAATACAAATCAAATAACCATATATTCAGCTGTAATCAAATATACAAAACGGACTTTCACTAATTTCCCGCAAACAAGTGAAACTGATGTACACGTTATTTAACAAAGATCAGTACAATTTACTGTTAAATATAGTTTTGGTAATGTGGAAAGAAGGACGCTTTCAGTAGTTTTGTAGTGGGTTATAACTGTACAAGAGATAAAATGGTTATTCCAATTGAATAGAAATTTATTTAGGAAAAATATTCGCAGAAGTTGTAAGCAAGATTTAAAAATTGATATGTTGGGCAACAAAGCGCAGAGCTGAAAAGATTAGTGAAAATGAAGCGAATGTAAGAATATTCCAAGTTTTAGGTAAAATAGTTTTAGGTCAAGTGCTTGAACTATTTTATCCTATATAATAATATATTAATTTTAATCTAACGTTAGAGGAATAGTGTATTTTACAGGAATGTTATAAATGTTAACATAATTGTTGGACGTGAAAGACTGATTTATAATACTGATAAATGATTTTTAATTGATTTTTTTCATCGATAACTTGTAATTATGACTAACAAGTAGAAAATAAAAACAATTTTCTTTATAAAATGGTCTTTTGTTCAAAAGAAATGGGGAGAGGGAAACATTTATTTTAATGGGAAAAGAGAGATTAAATTGGTTTTTGCGATTGTCTTAATAAACTAAATTCAAACAACTATGTTTTTCTAAATGTAATCTTCTTACACAAGATTTTATATACGATTGAATATTACCATTATTATCAATCAAATTTCCTAAATTTCTAATACCAGGCCGAGTTTTGAGGTAATCTTCTTACATAAGACATTATACACGATTGAATAACAATTATTACTGATTAAATTTAATCAATTTAAATACCAGTCAATCAAAATTTTCTTAGTCGATTACTGAAATGTACACTGGTAAAACAGCTATTTTTTTTTTTTTTTAATTTTCACTTTTTTTAATACAGTGCATTTACAAATAAATACTTCTTTATGGGTTAAATCCGGTGTTTACTAATTTATCAAGATGTGGTTGTTTTGGGAATTTTTTTTCCATATCTAGCATAAGGAGTTCTGTCCCTGTGAGTGTTTTTATTACTTTTCAGCCACATTCTCTCCATATCTGGCTTACTCTCTCCCATAATGGTAAGAAAATTGTCAAAATGCATGATGGCTTCGTTCATTTTCAAATTCTTAACAATGAGTTTATTACGAGATCTTTCTTTTCGTTTGTAATTAATTGTTTACAGTTCAATCAAGCTTTTTAATTGGTTCCCTTATTTCTTGTTTGATTTCATTTAACTTATCTTTGTCATCACTCGGAGAGATCTTTTTTTTTTCCTGTTTACATCAACGCTGTTTTCCTCCTCTTTTGTTTATGATCTGATAAAGGCAAAATTATTTATCAAAATAAATATATATTTTAATTGATAGCACACTTCCTAAAATAAACTTACAAAGCACAATTTATAAAAAAGCATCCTAATTCGGTCTTGAACCGGCAACTTCAGAACTGGGCGAAACTAATGTAAGAAAGGTGTGAGACAACTATATATATAATGAATAGTATTGAATGAGATATGGAAGTAATCACATAAAGGCACGTGAATGTTAGCGATAAATTTCAATAAAAGTTTAATTTTTAAAGTACTGTGCTCAATATATGTAAGATATAACGATTTTTCCAAAAGTTGAGAATCGCCTGTATTTGTATGGAAAAGTTTAACAGACATCCTGGTCATGATAAGCTCAATACAATTTAATTTTTCTTAAACATAAAAACTTAAAATTATTTCATATTGAATACACTCCCTCACAATTAAGTTTCAACGGAAAATTTTTAAATCAACTAAATGCAAACAACCTGACATATTTGATCCTTCAATCTTGATGAGATAACTTTGTAAAAGTCTGAAGAATACAATTATTTAGAAGAAAATACCATTAGAAATTGTCTTCAATGTATGTTTAGTTTGTAACTGTGTTGAATAATTAATATGAATTCAATTAGTTATATCGATACTAAAAAGTAATGCAAATAGA